>JAVTVY010014390.1:0-65913 GCA_036873755.1 Hanleya hanleyi
TTTGTTTTGGGTCTCCCAAAAAATGCTCCAAATATGTTTATACAGCTTGTCTACTGAATGTAAAAAAAAGGATAGTTAAATTTTGGGTTAAGCTTGTGAGTAACAAAGATTCTTTACCTTATAGAGTGTACCAATTACAATGCGGGAAAGTTTATTCAAAAAGGTTATATAACTGGAGTAAGGAAATTAGACATTTACTGGAGAGTAATGGATACAGGTATTTATTTCATTTGGAAGACCTGACCCAATTAAATATATATCATATACACAGAACGATAGAGGACTTTTATACAAAATTGGTCAGCTAATATTAAAACATCAACAAGACCCTCGACATATGTAATGGTAAAAGAGGATTTCTCGACAGAAAATACATAGAGTTTTCAACATCATTAAGTGAAAAAGTCTTTCGTGCTATAGTTCGCTTCAGAACTTGAAATCGGTCGATACAATAATATCCGGAAAGCTTTCTACATTGCTGTCCAATGTACTCTGCCCTAAGAAAACAATATTTTAAGAAATATTACTGGTCATGACCGTACCTTAAAAAATTAAAACTATTGTTAAATTTCCAGTCTAAAAAAGGGATTATCTCTTTGGGAAACTTCATAATTGACGCCAAAGAACTTAGAGCACAATACATGGCTAGACAAGTTTAATATGCATAAGAACTTAGCAATCCTGGTATTTATGTCCATATTTATATAACATTCGGTAGAGGTACGTCAATCTGAAAATGAATTTAATTGCTTATATGTAAGCAAACGAGACAAACATTAATTTGAACTGATTGATTAGTCAGTCTAGCAGAGTTGTCTGTTAAGCAAGTCATATTATTTCAGTCAGTGGTGTGATTCTATTATATTATATACTGTATATGTGATTGGGAGAGGAGCCGAGGAGCCATTCGGCTCATTCCTGCAATAAACACACCTTGAAAACAATCTCCAATTTTGTTTATCAGAATTTAGATCAATGACTAGAATTATCCCTTGAGTGTGATATGTCAGCAAAATAGCCAGATAGACACTTTGGGTTCATCACAGGTATGATATCCATCCAGAAATGTAGTGTGGTGAGTCTAAGCTATTTGCAGATAGTATCAACAACGGGTCTGTCGGCTTGTGAATCCTAAATCGACCCCGTCAAGTAAAGATTTAACGCCGCCACAAACAGGCACGGCGGAAGCAATTGGTGATTTGGGGGGACCACTATCACAGAAGAAATAGGCGAGGGTCCAGGGGCCGTCCAGGCCCCGGAAGCTCCAGGGGTCTTAGATGGCCGGAGACGCGTTCTAGCGTATTTCCGAGTACTAAAACAAGAAATCTTCACATGTGTAATCTCTGAATATTTTGCCTGTTTTGTTGTTTCTCATTGTTTTGTAATATTCCCCGTCAAGAAAATGCGAATATTCGGAAGTAGAAATAAATTAAATGTTAAATATATGTCATTTCGGGGATTCACCAAGCTTTAATCATGTCAACAACACAGATGTTTTCTACTTGTCGTGCTTGTTGGGGAACCGAACACAGCTCAATTCATGATTGTGAATGAGCCATCCTCTATGATACAGTTCTGTATACCGGTACTCCTATCTCCATACCAGGCCTTGTAGGCAGATTAGGGATGTACAGTTATAACTGGAGCTGTCTGTTTAAAGTATCAACCAATAAACGGAGGGTGTTTTGGGGTAACACGCTACCTTCGTGGAATCTCCGTTTAATTAGATTAAAGCTCAGTTTAAGAAAGCTTCTTGAAATTGGGGCATACCGGTGCTAGGGGCTGTGTGGTCATATCATCCAAGTTGTCACATGAACAGGTACAATAAAAGCGTACCTGAGAAACAACACATATCACGAATCGTTAGATTCTTGGTATGTGCATTAGAATAGGTTAACCGGGAGACTATACTGTGAAGTCATGTGGCTCTGTCAGTGTGTCGGCACCTCTTCCCAATTCCCTTATATGTGTTGTAATGCTAGGAACTGACATAAGGCATTCCAAACAGAGAGGCATCCTGCGCCGAGTTGGAACTCCTAGGAACTCCATGGCATACTTTTTGGAACTGGGCACGGACAAAGGATGGCTATGCCATAACAAGAGTATGCCATTCCATGTTGGAACTCTAATCCATCCAGATCAGAACACCACACTGGGCATGCTGTATCCGATTTGCCTAACCGGCATATGCTATTCCTATCAAGGGACTATTTCAAGAATCTCCCTATAGTAGAGAAGCTGAAGGACAAACTCTTTGAAGTCCGAGAGGAAACAACATGAGGGCGTATCTTAAATAAAATAAATCTCGGATAGCCCATAAACATCTGACTTCAAAGCAACCAGATGGTGACATTGACTGGCACTTAATTCGTTCAAATATGGGCATGTTCGGTGAAATCATAAGCTCACAAATATTTTCTGTTGAAGTGGCTCATATTCGTTGTAGTGTACAAGCTATCCGTCATGGCTCGGATTTGACAGACGAACAATGACTTAATTGGGATTATGGAATGAGCAAGGGTGCCCCTCATACTTATTCAAAAGTAAAATCTGCATTCAATACAGATATAGGTTTTTCGCTTTATCGGTTTTTTTTAAATCTGTTTCTGCCTTTTTTCTTAATTCTTTTTTTTTTGCTGAAAATATTCCCACCCCCATCGGGCAGAAGTGTAATCCTCCGAAAAGCGAAGTATGCGGTTATATGATAAAAATATACTAGGTGTGTTGAATTTTCTCTGTTTCACCTTTCCAAAGATAAAGGAACTTCACTATTATGGGGTGAATTTCTTCAGATTTCTAATCCATACAAACATAATGAATGCGGTAATGTGTGAAAACCTCCCTTTCTTCAACTGCATTTAACGTTGAATATTCCCCGAAATATAAAAAGCATACGGATTTGTTTGGCCTCACTCTTAAATCTGTGAACCAAATTCGCATTCCTGCTCGATGCTAACTGAAAAATAGTATGGTGCATTATAAACCAAGCAATCGAAATATGGGCAGTTACAGATTAAAACTGTCTGTAACATAATGCCTATCCTCGACGTTTCGGCCAAAGTATCTGCTGATGCTTTTTGTAAAGCAGTGGAACTTCCTACATCGTCCTAATCTATTTTGTATAATTTTCTGTGAAAGTTTAAACAATATACATTAAAAACTAAAGAAATTTGTCAATACCGCCCAGGTTATTTTTTGGTCACAATGACGTCGTCTTCTCAACGTTGCAGTATACGACCTGGCCGCCCGACGTCATCAGTAAAATAACATGGCCTGTATTGGCGACTTTCTCTGATTTTGCACATATTTTGTTGAAACTTTGACGGAAAAGTATACAAAATTGGTTAGGATGATATACTAACTTTCACAGCTCTACGAAAAGTATTAGCTGATACCTTGACTGAAACGTCGCGGATAGGAATTAGCTAGGTTACAGATCGACTATAGTAAAAGTTGTGGCTAAAAGTTGGCCTCGTGATGTCCACTCTATTGAGTTGAATGTTGTTCAATAGCACAATTTCTTTGATGAGAGAAGCTAAGAATAATCCACTATGTCATGAAGTAGATGAAGCATTTCATGTAAATCGCATATATGTAGCCTACATATATTTCAAGATTAATCTACTCCACCCACTAAACGGCCGTATTTTTCTGACGTTATTTTCTCCAAAATCGGCTTTTGAACACCCCTGATTCAACTATAAATTTCGCCGCTTTCCACCACAGCAACAGCTTAGGACTTTTGATATGTTGCACACCAAAGCTCTCTGAACCAGATGCTCGAAAAATTATTTCTGTTGCAATTTGTTCCAGGTTGGGCTATTTTTGACCGTAGATTGACTGGACTATATGTAATAAAGCAATAATTAAGAAAACGTAGTACTTAAAGGTGAAATGCAAAGGTCTTTATATCTATAGGTAAAAAAAAATTAGTTATCTTTAAAGATTGATTGATAACTTTATTTAAAGTCAGAAAATATTATATATCAAAACATTAACTGGTGGCTCGTCAGTCAGATAAAAATCAAAACACATGGATAAAAATTAACATTGCATAAAACCTTACCAAAAAAAATAAACAAAAAAACAACCATTTCTGAATATATTAGAACTCTTAGTCCATCACTACATACCTGTTACTCATACTATTGATTAAATATAGATTGGTACTAGTATACCACATCAATGTATCACATAAAATACTATCTTGGGGAACACATCTACTTCGCTAGGCTTAAATTGAAATACTGTCATCGCTTATCTTTCCTCGATTGTGAGGTCCTGTCAGAGACTGCCCAAAGACTAAATGTTACAAGTATTGACATCTGACCAGGCAGTTTGGTGTGATGTCTGCAGTTACTAGTGTCAAGCAAGGGTATTTCATTTCTCAAATCAGACAGGCTTGACACATAAAGTTTGGATCACTTTTCAAAAGATAAAATACATGTTCTTCAAATGAAACCAAATGAAGGTGATAATCTGATATTTCCATCATTAGGCCCCATAAAAAAAATGCCTTGTTTTCCATCACTGATTTTTCAAAAAGTCGGACGGGCGGTCCTTTTTTATTTTTTATTTTCGGAAGAGCATAGGAATGGTTTAGTTCATTCAAGAATCCACAGATATTAAGATAGTGATAGTCCAATTTGGTCCTAAAATGATATACATGTATATACAATTCATTTTAAAGTTTCATTTTGTACACAGTCTTACTAGAGATTGATTAAATACATTGGATAAATCGGCAGAAATCCCATGGCGTTTGTATTTCCATTCTCACCTCCTGCATACTGCTATATATGAGATCATCTCATTCTGATTTCGTAGTCGCAAACTCTCCATTCCTATGCAGGTAGACAGAATTCGAAAGATGGTATTGATAAAATCAAAATCATTATAATTTGAAAGACAAAACTGTGGGTGTTTTATTCCAGCAGGAAACAGTAAGCTGAACTATTCTCGCGAAATGGAGAACATGACGATCATGAATTGACCGTCATGAATATTACCTCAGGCAGTCAATACCACAAAGTCCACTAGGCATGAAACTATATCACTGAGGAATAGAACAACGTAAGTTCTTCAACGGAAAATGAGTAACTATACATTTATACCGTGACAATGCTGCAGATGTTGTTTTCCTGTATTAGTACTATACATTTTTATACGACTAGAAATTTATACACAGAACGAAAATGAGATTACAACCATAAAATTGCAAACAGCGCAACAATATCACGCCGACAGACATGTCGCCTTGATTACAGCAAAGATACTTTTCATTGAAAGACCTTCAACGAGGTCCAATTACAGATAAAAAGTAACAGAACTATTATTACAGTCTTGGAAAGGATGACTAGATAAACATCTTCAGTATCTCCACACACAAAACAGTCAAGTATCCGCAACAAGCATTCATAGCGCGCCACAACAGTCGCTGGTGCAAACCAGTCAGTTAAGCCTCATTTTCATACCAAAAGAAACACCAACAAGGCAGGTGAGAAAGAAATAAAAAATAAAAAATAAAAAATAAATCGGGGCGGGCGGAAAAATCGAGGCAGGCGGTGATGGAAAACAAGGCATTTTTTTTATGGGGCCTTAAGAATATAAAAAGGAAAATTAGAAAACCTTTAAAATAGAGTAACTTTTATTTAACATCTTCTGTATCACTTGTTCAGGAGCAATATTCAAGTAACCAGAATATGCCCAATGACCCACCTCTCCCAGATCCCTCAATCAATGGATTTTGGGATGTTCCCTTTGAAGTGAGAGCTATTGTCACATAAAGGCTGGGGGCACTTAGTGCTTGAATCCCCAGCTCCACACTGTCACCTATACACAACAGGCTAACAACACTGCAGGTGACCCTTCACATTCAATTGTTTAATAACACAAAAATACATGACAGGTGCAAAACACCATCACATCTGTCAATAATCTCTCACCTGAAAAACCTATTTTTGGTTTCAAATCAGTTATATTTGGCTAAATTTGCATGTAATAACATAAAATTAGAGTAAAATGGCAGAAATGAAAGATGATCATATGGGTCGAACATCAGCAAACAAACAGCTTTTTCAAGCATTGAAATAAAAAAAAATTCAAACATTTATCAAAAGATATTCATAATATGAAAATAAGTTGATACTTCTTTTCTTTTGATGAAATATGACATAATGAATGTTATGATAGAAATCAGTAATCCATGTGAAAACTAGACTTTTTATTACAAACTTATAAATTCAGAATCTTGAGATATACATGTATATACATAATTTTCATTCTTCCCAAAATTTGAATTGGTTAGCAGGCCGCTTTTAAAACAATCAAATTTTGAGAAGAATGAAAATTATGTATATATAAGTAAAATCATGAAGTAAAATCATTTCTGTAATATTCAATGGAAAACAAGGCATAATCCATATAGTGCTAGAAAGTGTGTATGTAAGACTACGTTCCCTATGGTTTTGATGTAGCAATCCTATGAGGATAAATTATTGAAAGCTAGGTTTTCCTGAATGCACACACAAAGCTGTATCATGAAATATGTATTAGAAGTGGTTAGAAAATGTTAATAGGATATACATTGTAATACCTTTGTAAAAGTTAAGCGGATAAAGTGAATATTTATGATTTCCATACTAATATCATTGGCCGACTACGTGACAGAACACTGGCCCCTCCAACTTTAAATAAATGGGTCAGTCGATCAACCCAGTGCAATGACGTAAGGTGTATAAATTCACAGGAAAGCTTGAAAAAAGGAAGGAAAGATAAAGCTGAAAGCAGGTGGGGTGCTTTGACACAAATATACATTTTATCTTTCTAATTTTACTAGATACATGAACATGATGTATGCAGGTAGACTTTTGTCACTGATATCAGCTCAACCAATAAAGTAGGGTAGTATACTATAAGTGACGGACGGATTTCAAGTAATTAAGTCAAATTAAATATGTCGGTAGTGTTTTTTTTTTTTTTGTTGCATCGCAAAATTGTGTTCCAAAACAAACTACAGTACCACTTTTTTTTTTTAATCTAGATAATATTCAGGGGATGATTTAGTGAATCTGTCAAAAACTCTAAAAAAATAACTGAATAGAATTATAACATGTTATCATCTCTTTGTCCATAAATACATGTACACCACACACACTAGAGTAGAAAATCTATTTTTAGAACCCGCTGATCCATGAAAAATGAAAGATATTATTATAAAAAAAAAAAAAATACATGGATACCCATTTGATTTATCCTCATGAATATTCTGGATATGCTATTATTCTAAGCTCTATACCACATGCTATGTAGTCCTGAAATATTATATATGCAGAGTCATTGATTCTCTATTGCCCAGTGCAAATGGGCAATTTTTGTCATAGACTCAAAGTGACTGAAATTTTTTGCATCTTACAATTGAAATTGCTTGAAATTCCACCAAGTGTGAGTAACAAAGATGAAGATTTCATCCAAATATTCTGCAAGTTTGTTACTGGAAGATAATTACTTTTCTCTGATACCTTGATACCTTGATACCTCTTCTTAGAGCTTAAGTTCAAACTTAATTATCTGTGTGCAGCTGATGACTTTTGTCTGCAGTCACCAGCAGCATCAACCAATCAGTGTCACAGTAGGATTTGTGATGACAATCACTCGCAACAAAAGTGCTAAGTGTGCCAACACAGAATTTTTTGGGGTTTGCAGTGGCCAACTGCTGAATGGTGCTCAGAAGCAGGAAAACAGCACAAAAGTTGTTCGTATGCATGCAAATACTGAATAGCATGGATTGTAAATTACATGCGTTTAAAATCTTTGTCATTTATGTCATCCAACGATTGCCAATGTGTTCTGGCCTTGATTCTGCACTTCTGAGGTCATTTAAAATGTCATAACTCATTCTATATTTTTAATGAGATTAAAAATCATCTCATATCAATTTTCCCTGTTTGAATTACATTCTGATGTATGGCACTCCCCTCGACCCCCCCCCCCCCCCCCCACCACCACCTCAATTCAAATAACTGGTTACACAGTAGGTACTGTTCTATCAATTATTTTCTTGAACCACAAATTGCTTTACTTCTTATAATTCCTGAAATTGTGCAGGCATGACTTTCCAGTCCATTGTACTGGCATTCCTGCTACATGTATTTATTGATAGACTGTCAATATTTACACACACTGAGAGCTTTAATATTTCTAACCAACAATGGCCAGGTGACAACATAGGTAATCTACTCCCGCATATCACCCGATCAAACATTAACTGTGGATTAAGAGAGGCTCTTAAGAATTAATATCTTACATAACCGCTGTCACAATACTGAATGGGCTGAATTGTAATATACAGGGGAATAAAACCAGGACTATAGAATCAATTAAACACTCTAATTCTCACTTTGGTAATCCTTCTAATTCAATCCCCCTGTCAAATTTCAATCACCCCCAATTTTGGACAAAATTCAATCGGTGGTTCTAATAAAACTGGTTACCCTCTAAATCATTGAAATATTGAAGAAATACTGGATGATATGCATGATTTTGAACCATTAAGTCAACTTTCTGTTTTAATAAATTAATCGCCCTCAGATTTTATGGTGAGAAATTTCATTTGCTGTTATTGAATTATCAGAGGGATATAGACCTTTACACTTGTAAGCTCTGTGGTGGACCAGATCTTCTCTCAATCATTCCTACACAAGCCAATCAACATTCAGCAGATTTCTTTGATAGCTTTGAATGGACCAATGATGTGTTTGTGAACTGTAAGCTCTGTGGTGGACCAGATCTTCTCTCAATCATTCCTACACAAGCCAATCAAAATTCAGCAGATTTCTTTGATAGCTTTGAATGGACCAATGATGTGTTTGTGAACTGTAAGCTCTGTGGTGGACCAGATCTTCTCTCAATTATTCCTACACAAGCCAATCAAAATTCAGCAGATTTCTTTGATAGCTTTGAATGGACCAATGATGTGTTTGTGAACTGTAAGCTCTCCTCTCATGTATTGGAGTTTCTATATTAATCTGTTCAATACTATGGTAATTCCTCTGATAATTCAATCACAGGAAGTGAAATTTTGCATTATAAAGGTTGGTTGGTTGTTTGAATTTTAACGTCGCAGCTAACCTTATTGGTCACACGGCGACGATGACCCAAACAAAAAAATTGAATTTCGAATTTTGAAAATTAGGCTCTACACACACTGATCACAATGGATCCTCAGAGAGCCCAATCTGTTTGGTGCATGTACTTTAATCTACCTCCTGTGCCAGACAAACATCATTACATGGTATGGTAAACCATGCTGCCCTAAGCTGGAGGGCCTGCATTATAAAGTCAGGGGGTGATCAAATTTATTGGAACAAGAAGTTGACAAAATGGTTCAAAATCATGCAGATAATCCATTATTTCTTCGTTATTTCAACGATTTTAGAGGGTGATCAAATTTATTAAAACGGCTGATTGAATTTTGTCCATAAAATTGGAGAGGATTGAATGTGAGAGGGAGATTAATTTATTAGAGGGATTATCATACATAATGGTCTTGATTGAAGATTAACTTTATTTATTGCTTTATACCTGCATATATATCTTACAACAATTACATGCAGAAACATGAAGGAAAAGTATAAGGGCTTTCTGTAACTGCAGCTCAGGTAATCATCATCTCAGCTCAGGTAATCATCATCTCAGCTCAGGTAATCATCATCTCAGCTCAGGTAATCATCATCTCAGCTCAGGTAATCATCATCTCAGCTCAGGTAATCATCATCTCAGCTCAGGTAATCATCATCTCAGCTCAGGTAATCATCATCTCAGTTCAGGAAATCATCATCTCAGCTCAGGTAATCATCATCTCAGCTCAGGTAATCATCATCTCAGCTCAGGTAATCATCATCTCAGCTCAGGTAATCATCATCTCAGCTCAGGTAATCATCATCTCAGCTCAGGTAATCATCATCTCAGCTCAGGTAATCATCATCTCAGCTCAGGTAATCATCATCTCAGTTCAGGAAATTTGAAACTCGCAAAAAGACAGTTACCTCATTTTTAAATGGTTTTCAAATTTACAGTTCTAAACTGTTTCGTTTGGAAAGTGACTGGGTCTCGTCGCCTTCCTTGGTGATCTAGAGTTGTTGTTTGTGTACATGTACCAATATGTGGTAGCTCTTGTATATTTCACCAGGGAATTTTGGTGAATTCTGAAATTCTCTGTCATTCTCTCTACAAGTGAGAAGTTGTGTACAGATGGCTGTCCCGTGGCAATGTTTCTGTTTCCAAATTGGACAACTGTTTTCAAACTGATATATGCATAAACTACATGGTTTCCCTAAGTTTCCAGCAATCAATGATTTCATACCAAATTGATCTATGCAGAACTACATGGTCCTCCAAGTTTCCCCGCAATGAAAGTATTTCATACGAAACTGATCTATACATAAGTACATTGTTTCTAAGTTTCCATCAATCAGAGTATTTCATACCAAACTGATTTATGCATAACTACATGATTTCCTTAAGTTTCCAGCAATCAAAGTGTTTCATACCAAACTGTCTGATGTACACATAACTATATGGTTGAACCATTCCTCCAAGTTGCCAGCAATGAAAGTATTTCATACCAAATTGTCCTATGCATCACTACATGGTTCCCTCAAGTTTCAATCAATCAAAGTGTTTTATATCAAATTGATCTATGCATACCTACATGGTTCCCCAAGTTTTCATCAATCAAAGTATTTCATACGAAACGGTAATATGCATAACTACATGGTTTCCCCAAGAACTGTTTCATATCAAACTGGTCAACACATACCTAGATTGTTCCTCAAGTTTTCCAGCAATCAAAGCATTTCATACCATACTGATCTACACATAACTACATGGTCCTCCAAGTTTCCAGCAATCAAAGTATTTCATACCAAACTGGTATATGCATAACTATGTGGATTCCCCAAGTTTCCAGCAATCAAAGTGTTTTATACCAAACTGTCTGATGTACACACAACTACATGGTTGAACCATTCCTCCAAGTTGCCAGCAATCAAAGTATTTCATACCAAACTGATCTATGCAGAACCACATGGTTCTTCCAACTTTGCAGCAATCAAAGTACTTCATATCAAACTGGTCTATGCATAACTACATGGTTTCTCTAAGTTTCCGGCAATCAAAATATTTCATACCAAATTTATGTGTAGGCCTACATAACTACATGGTTCCTCAAGTATTCTAGCAATCAAAGTGGTTCATACCGAACTGTTTTGTGCATAACTACACGGTTTCCCCAAGTTTCCAGCAATCACAGTAATTCATACCAAATCGAGATGCACAATTACATTGTTCTTCCAACATGTCCCAGTATTTCATACCAAATAACTATGGTTTCCGCAAGTTTCCAGCAATCAAAGTGTTACATATCAAACTGACAAGCACTTAACTACATAGTTCACCCAAGTTTCCAGCAATCACATTGCATTTCACACCAAACTATTCTCTGCATAACTACATGGTTTCTCTAAGTTTCCAGCAATCAAAGTGTTACACACCAAACCGATCTATATGCATAACTACATGGTTTCTCCTAGTTCCCAGCAAACAAAGTATTTCATACCAAACGGGTCTATGCATAACTACATGGTTTCCCTTAGTTTCCATCAATCAAACTGTTTCATACCAAATTGATATGCATAACTACTTGGTTCCCCAAGTTTCCGGCAAAGTATTTCGTACCAAATTGAATCAACTGCAGGACTCCCTAGTCTCCAGCAATCAAAGTATTTCATACCAAATTGAATCAACTGCAGGACTCCCTAGTCTCCAGCAATCAAAGTATTTCATACCAAATTGAATCAACTGCAGGACTCCCTAGTCTCCAGCAATCAAAGTATTTCATACCAAATTGAATCAACTGCAGGACTCCCTAGTCTCCAGCAATCAAAGTATATGGTACCAAATTGAATCAACTGCAGGACTCCCTAGTCTCCAGCAATCAAAGTATTTCATACCAAATTGAATCAACTGCAGGACTCCCTAGTCTCCAGCAATCAAAGTATTTCATACCAAATTGAATCAACTGCAGGACTCCCTAGTCTCCAGCAATCAAAGTATTTCATACCAAATTGATCTGTGCATAACAACATGGTTCCCCAAGTTTCCAGCAATTAAAGTCTTTCATACCAAACTGATCTATACGCATAACTACATGGTTTTGCCAAGTTCCCAGCAAGCCAAGTACTTCATATCAAATCCGTTGGTTTGCAGATCTGTGAACTGGTAGATGATTCCACACTTTGTTGGTGAAGGAAAAGATCAAAGAAATCAAATATCACTCTTTCACCAGCAAATAGACATTCCAGTCAAGTGGGAATGGGGTTCCTTCAGACATGGAAAACTTGACCCTTATAATATCTGAGACATAAAATATGTTTGGTTAATGTCTCTTTTTAATGTACATATTTAATAAATATATGGCTGGCGTGCTATGCATATCAGACAATAGGAGCACTCACGATCAACATTAATGTTCCCTTCAATAGGGAATATGCATTTTCATGGGAACACGCTGAATGCATACTGGGAACACAGTAATATCTTGTGAGAATGTGAATGTCCTTATTGTAAGCTTACCTTGCTGTATTAAGAAATTTGGTAGTATACAGGCCTGCCAGCCACTTTTCAGGAATTTTAATTATGATTTTATGCCAATTTTTGTGAAAATTTATGATTATTTTATGCTATTCAAGGATATTTTATGCTTTTTTATGCCTTTGCCATCTATTTTTTATGAGTTTTTATGATTTCTCATAAAAGTAAAGTCAAAGTGAATACAGATTGTAGGTATGGCAGCAAAATGATGAATATTAGAGACAACTCCGTCTGGGTACAGCTCGTGAATTATGATGAAAGGTTTTTTTTCTGCATCTAGTTGTATTCTAAATATCATCTCAGCCCATATTTGATGAAGTTATGCCCCTTTTCAGATCTAATAATCTCTGATTATTTTGTGATATATAGTTGATTGAACCTGGTTATATCTGCAGATCTTTGTTCGTTACATCTACTAAATTTGGAAACTTATTCATCTAGTTGTATTCTAGATGCATACAAAAACAATCATCGTCTCGGCCCTTATTTTATGAAGTTATGCCCCGTTCCGGATGTAATAATATTGGATGTGCTTGAATGTGCAGTGCAACCTTACTTTTACATTGTATTAACCACTTTATCTGAAGAACTGTGTTCGGTACAGCTACCAAATTATTTATTCACTTGTATTGTAGAAGCCTACAAAAAAATTATTCACCTCAGCCCTCATTTTACAGAGTTATGCACCTTTTGTGATACGCTTGAATGCAACTGTTGTATCTGTAGAATTAATGATATGCTCTAAAAAGGACAATTCTGAAGGATTAGTAAATATAGCCATAATATGTTGCATATTCTCAGCATATTTCTCAATTGCTTGGGGGAAGCCGAGGGGTTTTGCGAGTCTTACCCCCATGTTTTATATTTATGCAACATTATTAAACTGAAACACAACATTATTATTTCCTATCATTAGAACGTTCGGACTACAGTTGGGAGGAGACGGGTAGAAATCATTCTTAACTGTCCCCTGAGACAGGTATTTTCTTTCAAAATTTCGCCCCCTGAGTTACTAAGTGTGTTGATCAGATGTTTTTCCAAACCGACATTGTACATAGTACTTTGCAGTTACCATTCAGTTAGCATGCAGTCACGAACTGTGCAATAACTGAGCATGTAACTGAGCCGTATATTACAGTATTTGTGTGAGATCAGGAATTGTGCAGTAGCTGATTACATTCTGTGCATACATTTCGTTTAGTGAATTTTTTTTTTGCTGGGTAAAGGATTATCTGCATGATTTTGGGCCATTTTGTCCTACTGACTGTTCTAATAAATTTGATAACCCCCTGATTTTATGATGAGAAATTTCAATCCATGTCGTTTGAATAATTAGAGGATTTACCATAAATCTGACAAATCTGTTGTTTCAGATTTACATTTCTACATATATTTTTTGACCTCTTGTGGGATAAATGCAGTCATGCGGTTACAAATAGGCTTGATAACACCCAATCTGCTCAGAGTTGAGCAGGGCATATTCTGATTGGCTTTTAAGAAGAGAATATGCTTTTCCTATTGGAATCCAACCATGCAGGTCAAGGGTCAGTTCTGTCAATTCAGGATATCTGCCTCCACAATCATTTTATGGCATGAATATAATTCCCATTTAACACCATGATAAGCCGTGCTGAGGTAAACTATCTTCACAGCAGCAATTGCTGATTATCTTGGTGAATTGTTGGACCAATGCAACAATGGAATGTATGTGTGATATTTTCAACCTGATATTTTCAGTTGTCACTTTGTGTTCAACTTTGGGGTCGGCCACCTAAAATTCAGAATTTTTAACCCCTTAAAATGTAGTTACTGGGCATGTGGGTCACTTTAAGTTGCTTGAACTTGACTAATGTCCAATTTAAATCATGCTAACATCAGTGTCATTAGAAGGCAGTAGGTGTCCCTTTTTGGCTCTACTATAACCAAAAACACCCCAAAATAGCTGCCTATTTCCCATGTAATTTCTATACTTGAACACTAAAAATGTCACTATTGTGGCCACCTACTTCCAAAACTTACTGATATCCCTGACTAATAAGTGAGATGGCTGAAAAAACAAATTTCCCAGAAAACTAGATGAACAAGGTACTGCTGCCCTGCTGAAGAACATATGCTACTAATAGTAGATATATATATGTACAAGTGGCTACATGGCTTGACCTGTTATTGTGCCAAGAAAGAGTATTTGTATATCAGGGAAATGACCAATGTATGGCTCTCATAAATCAATATATACTTTATTCTTTAACATCCTACAAAAAGCCCTTGTACACGCTGCATTAATCATTGTGAACAGCATAGGCCCGCAAAACAAGAGTTTTGGGGGGTGTGGACGGTGGTATTACAGTGACGTGTCGAAATATAGGGTCTCTATATATAACCCCATGCTTTATATAAATCAACATCAAGGCGTGAAACGCACTTTGGGTGAATCGAAAAATAAACGGTTTATCGCCAAACAAAATACACCAGCATATTCTACAAGTATCACTTTATATATTCCCGTCGTCAAATTAGTAAATTTGTGCAATTTTTTACCTTTGCCGGGCGATTCAAAATCCAACTAGACTGTCCATCCATCTAGGAAGAGCCCGATTATGGCGGGCTTCGTTCTCAATTCTGATTGGTCAGTCGAGACACGTCTCTGGCAAGAGAGGTCACACACAGATCAGCTGTCGCAATTGACCAATCAGAATTGAGAACGAAACCCGCCATAATCGGGCTGTTCCTAGATGGATGGACAGTCTGGTTGGATTTTGAATCGCCCGGCAAAGGTAAAAAATTGCACAAATTTACTAATTTGACGACGGGAATATATAAAGTGATACTTGTAGAATATGCTGATGTATTTTGTTTGGCGGTAAACCGTTTATTTCTCGATTCACCCAAAGTCCGTTTCACACCTTGATGTTGATTTATATAAAGCATGGGGTTATATATAGAGACCCCATACATGTAATTCGACACGTCACCGTAATACCACCGTCCACACCCCCCAAAACTCTTGTTTTGCGGGCCTGTGGTGAACAGCAAGTTCAAATGTTACATACTTGGAACTCGTGGGCATGGCCAATACCAGATTTCGGACATTTTAAGTGCAGTTCGTCAACTGACCATTTTTTCCAACAAAAATTTATGATTTTTGGCAAAATTTTATGCTATTTTATGCTGTTTACTCATTTTTGGCTAAATTTTATGATTTTTATGATTTTATGCCACTCTGGGAGGCCTGAGTATATGAGAGAGATGAAGTCAGCATGGGTGATTGAAAGCAGAGGTGAAGAAGTTTTTAACATAGATATACATAGGTTATTTTAAGCCTGGCACACAGAAGAGCAACCCCCCACCCTTCACCAAGTCAACTGCCCGTTGTCTCAGGGGCTAGCTCTCATGTGGTTTCAGAGCAGCTGCACACGGTGAGAAAAAGGTTCACTGAATTGAGTTCAGTTCTCACATAACAACTTCAAATTATGTGAGCATGCGTTTCATTGGCTGGTCGAATAAAACAGTTAGCTGTTAGCTTACATTCGCCGCACACACTGTGAGGATTTCGCCTCGTGAGAAAGAATTATCAAACACTGAGTTTGATATTTTTCTCCTGACCTCGCATGGCGAATATCTCACCAAAACCTGCCCACACATGGGAGCTATATATCTCCTGAGCCAACAGGCAATTCAGGCTGTTAAACCAGGGAATCGCTCTTGTGTGGGCTTTACCATCTACCTTCTACATGGAAGAGCAAGAGCAAAAACTTTCAAGTTCAATTCAAGACAATATATCTAAACTGAAATTGCTCAATACAGAGGTACAGTCGATGTAGGATCCATATAGAAGACAGGGATATACATAAGACGGTCAGGTGTTTAGACTTGGACTAACATATATACTGACACATATTGTACAGGTGCACGCCATGACACTATATAGACAAGCTTTATCAGTTCAAACTGGCGTCTAACTGGACCCTAGGTACAATATTTATCAGGCTCTGAACTACGATAGATTAATTCTTAGCAGTAGGTTTGCATCTAAAACTTCAGTCAGAAGAAAAATTGTAACACATTGGACCTGAGAATGAAGTCTGTGGAATGCAGACTTTGACTGTGTAATGACCTATTTATATAAGCATATAGATTGGACAAACAAAGGAGTGAAGGGTGTGAATGAGCAGTTCATTCAGGTTAAATTGTCAAGTGAGGACCTGTTGTAGACATGCTATGGAGTGGGAGGGTCAATTGTTAAGTCCTTGGTAAACAGAAGTACTTGTAAATATCCTAAGAAATATATACCACTGTTCAGGCTCAATAAAAAAATATGGCTTAGTTTCTCATCAGTTCTAGCCATATACCCCCCACCACCCCCAAAATTCACTTTGATTATTGTTTGCTTCAAAACAGTTACTGTTATGTTGATTTTGTAGTTGTTCAACAGCTAACATGTGACCCAATGTACAATTTCCCCCTGATACTTACCGTTATAGAATTGATGTTTATCCCTGGCGATAATAATGTACTTTCTGACCATACAGTATACCATAGACACCTAATACAATTTTTGTCCATATTGAGGTCAGTATGCATTTATTTAGTTTATTCGGAGTGACTAGCTGTTTTACATCTGGATGTCAATAACCGATCTAGATGATGATGGCCGAGCATCTTTAATGTTGTTTTGACATATGACAAACATCAAAGCTTTTTTCACTTCTCGGAAACCAATTTAAATTGTCAGATTCTCTAGAGGTTTCGGTATACAATTTTGACTACTTGTCTCCCAGGAATTGAGCCACAGGTGCCTTTGCAGGCCCTGAAATAATAGGAGATGAAACCAATCCATAACATCTCGATCACAGCATAATTTCAGCATGATAAATTTTTTTATCTCCCCGTTTATGATGGAAAATCCATATAGAATTGTATGGCACATACCATAGTCTTGTGCGTTGACTACAACATTTCCGTTATCACTTGCCAAATAGGTACTCGATAAGACTGAGTTGATGAGAATTTATTTCAGTCACACTATTTCATGAACCCAAGCCAAACACTACATGTGTTGCCTTGGTGAACAACTCACATTTTCTCATGATCAGAATATGGATTGATGTCATACCTCTATAAATATTCTTTGGTCTATATTAGAAGTGCCCCTGTGTGACCGCTTCAAACTTAAATTTTGATTGGCTACTCGTTGGAACTAAACTATTCCCGTTTGAAAAGCAATACAACCACTGCTTGTCATATTTGTAGATCAAAGAAAATCCTTAACGCACAGTGTTAACAGGGTAATATCTTGATTAGCTGTATGAAATCACGTGCATTTACGGCTTGCAGAATTTACTCCATTCAATAGGTCAAAGCAGAAGTGGATGAACTAGAAGTATGCAAGGATCACTTAGACTATGTAGACGGCAATGGCACCACCAGCCTGCCTGTAACGCTTCATGTGACGTATGATGTGAAATCTGCGCAATACAGAATCCAATTTTTCCACTGTGCGCCGATCGGCTTGCAGTCGTTATTAGTCGGCAATTGTCGGCAGCTGAATGATCTAAATTTAGACTGAGGAATCATGGGAATTATCTGGAGCACGCAGTCTGGCCGTACGCTACGGTGACCGAGAAATCCGGTTGTGCTCACATCGGAGTCAACATTTTTTCGTTAGATCCAAACTTCTGCCCAACGAAGGTCTACCTGTACTTTCGACTCCTGTTGTCTTTTTAACACATTAGTTCGATATCTTAAATGGGCAATAAATCGTTTATTGAATTACAATCGAGTATGGACGTAGTTCATTTATTCTGGGGACCCAGGTCTACGGTACCTTATAAACTCTGGGAGATAACGCGGGAAGTTCATATATTTACTTTAACACTAACCTGATGGCCCCCTAACGGGTGGGCAGGATATTACCATATATGTCTTTGTTTTTTATTGTGCATCTAAAATCCCCAAATCCATAATCTATCATGTCTGTGCGAACTACAGACATTTGGTGATACGAATGGCTTTATGTTTACACAATATATCAACAAGTTTGAATCAGGTCGAATTCAAAGGAATGTTTTGACCCACTCGTCATAAGCCTCAATTTTCCGCGGTAAGCGTGGGAGGTCATTATAGGACGTAACCAACACTGGCGACCAATGAACATTCGATTTTCTTACAACCGAAGTTCAAAATACTACAGAAATATCGCGTGATACGCAGGCGTGCCTTATAAGGACTATCAGGAATTTTACTAGCGAGTCACAAAGGTAATTGATTGGCTACCAGATTTAGAAGCACAAGCGCCCATTATACGGCTTGACCCAGAGAGAAAACGAAAGGGGAAAGCTATTGCGCTCGTGACGATGAGTTCATTCACTTCGGCTTCCTCAATTCTGTTCTCTTGTTCAATCAAATAAATGTATCAACTTAGGTTACATTTCGCTGAATAAATATTATTGATGACGGGAGGTTTGCATCAAGAGTGTGAGAAGAACGAATATCCTTAGAATGCCGCATCTGACAATTCAGCTGGGTGCTTATTTGCATATGAATAGACTTCCTGGATAAATTAGAGGGATATATTAATTAATTATTATTGCTACCAGTGCTGGTAACTAACAGTAAACAATATTTTGTTCCTTGGAAGTACAAATAAATCGCCATGACAAGTTAACATAGGCGAGCCGTGAATTTGATGATTTTCATTGATATGCAGGTGCAAGGTCACGGCCTCTCACAAAACTCCCATGATTCATTGCGCCATCTTCGTCGCTTCGACTCCGGACGCTGGAGTTGCATTCGCGGCTGTTGAGTCGTGGCCTGACATTCCAAAATTGTCTCCCCTGGAAGTTGGCCAGTTCCCGCTAGGGGGCAATGTTTTTAACTGGAAGCGCTAAAACGGGTAACATGCCGTCGATGACACTGAATACATCCTTGCATACTTCTAGTTTTCATCCACTTCTGGTCAAAGTAAATGACAGAACGTTAGTGAAGTATTTAACTCGAAACATGAAGATAACATATAAACAATGGCTGAGAAGAAAAACTGTACTGCAGTTCTAGGTGATCGAATTTGTTTATTTGATCTAGGAGATCAATTTGTTTGTTATCGCCCCATGCTAGCTTTAACAGGCCTGCTCCCGATTGGCCGAAAATGTCCGAGTATGATATGTAAACGGACACTAATTGTCCCCCGATGCCAAAGGGGGGCAAAAGTATTGGGGTCCGTCCATCTGTCTGTGCATCGTGCCATCCGTGCGACTTCGTTTACAGACAATAACTTCTGGAATGTGGGTACATGTACCTCGCCTCAAGATCTCGCTTGGGAATTGTTTTTCATGCCAATCTGCATGAAGGTGGCACCATCTGGGGGCCAAGTTAAACTTTAGTTTCTGGACAATAACTTTTGATAAACTGAACGGATTCTTTTCTAATTTGGTATGTGGGTACCTCACCCCCAGATCTTGCTTGTGATTGTTTTTCTTGCCGATCCACCTAGGGCTGGCGCCAGCTGGAGCCTAAGTTAAAATTATAGATGTTTCTGGACAATAAAAACCTGAAAGGATTTTTCCAAATCTGGTATCTGGGTACCTTGCCTCAAGATCTTGCTTAGGATTGTTTTTCATGTCAATCCACCCATAGGTGACACCACCTGTGAGCCAAGTTAAATTTTTGCTTCCAGACAATGAAAATGTGGCCTGATTAGGACAACTTTGGTAATTGTCGATACAATGCCACTGGATCTCATTTGGGATTGCTCTCTATGCTGGGTACTGGAAATAACAGTTCCAAGCCAAATCGATTGTTTCAACATCGGGGAGCTTCAACTGCTCGGGTTTTCATTCCTTTAATGGCTTTCACTTTAGAACAAGTCTACTGCGACTGTAGAACAACATAACAACCATCAGATACCAGTACAAAAAGACGTTTGCAGATGTTAAAGCTAAAAAAATTGTATAGGCCTATGTATATAGCTCAATAAATACATGTAGCACGTCTTTTCTTTTTAATTCATAATTGGTCCAGTTTTCGTCATCTGCAGAAAACTTATTTTGTCAATCACCAACTCACATTGCAAAGTTGAGCATATTGGTCATGTAACATTAAAACGAAGTGAACGTGAAATTGATGGGATTTCAGCCAGTGGTCCACCAAATTTGAACCATCCTATAGAAAGATTCTCAGTTTTATAAAAGGGTTGAAATATGCATTTATTTGTAAATTTGGGACTGCCCATCTAATATAAGCGCTATATTGAGGTACCTTTATCAAAATGAAAATGTTGCAGTAACATTTTGTTGCCGGAACTGGGGGAAACAGGTTTTGATATTGTCACCGCCATGGCAACAAGTTCTGGCGACATTGCAGCAACAATTCAATCTTTGGAATTTTGCCACAACCCTTTTTCTAGCAACAATATTGTCACAACCCTTTCCTGCGGTGACAATTTCTGGCAACATTGCAGCAATATTCTCAAACTGTATCGATTTGACTTATTTCCAGTATTTGAACACAAATAACAGTTCTCTTGACAATGTGACACCAATATTTAAACTAGAATGGAGGCTAACATACACTGATCCATATAATCATAACAAGACCACAATGCAGTGGCCTAATGTTTAGAGCATAGGCCTCGTACTGGGTTCAATTCGAGGTTGGGTCATACCAAAGACTTGTAAAATAGAACTTGTACTGGTATGCTCGGTGTATTATGTGACTGAGTGGGGTGTCATGTCTGCCTACGGCATATTTCAGTGAGACAGCGCTATAAAATTACAGCATTAGATCTTCTCTGTTACAAGTAGGTACCCCGCCCCTCCCCCTCCTCTCTTCACTTACCCTGTATTCATAACAATTACTACATACTGTTATCTAATTTACAGAATGACAATTGTTAGTCTCTGATAGAATCTAGTGCACCCTGCACCTGGGTAACCAGCATTCCAGATATATCCTGTGACACAAGTCAGTTGTCATCAACTAATACTATTGCATTGGGATACCGATCTTGGCCTGTGCTTGATGTGATTTGTTTGCATGGAGCTTGCTGAATGCTTATCGTGATAAATTCACTGCACGAGTTCGAGGCAGCCTCATTTGCATGTCAATAATATGCGAATGTGCTGCAAATATACATGTCAACTGCAATATTCCTACCTGTTTATGTTCAGCCAATCGTCATCGTCTTTATTTTTACCAGGACATGGGTACCCGTGTTGCCTCATGGATTCACCTTTTGTCATGTTTGAGGTGATAATTCTCTAATCCCAGCCAAAGACAATCTCAGACTAACTTTCAAACCACTGTCTCTCTCACATTACGAAAGAATGGGATTTTCGGCAATATCATAGCCAATGTTTCTCAAAACACTGAAATTTCTTGCAGAATGTATATGTGCATTTTTATTCTGAAATCATGTCAAGGAAATCCGTTCACAATGAAAGAAAATCCAATGTTATTCCAAAGCACAATTTGCGGTTGGGCTTGCAATGTTGTAACTTTGTGACTGGCCGCTAGGAAGCCATAATTTAACATGCGAAATTGTCAGGGCGAATTTGTTTTGGTGCATTTGACCAAAGTATTTGTTGGATTTTCATGAAATTTCAGGATAAAAAAGCACAGATAATATTCAGATGATGTGGAAAATTTCATCGCTCTGAGAAAAACTATATTGATATATTGCTGAAAATTCCATTCCCTCATAATGTGAGACAGACTTTAGTTGTCACGAAAGTTCACTTTTAGCAACTGCCGAATTCTGCCCAGGTTGAAAGTGGGTCATATCTCGGATAAAGTACTTTTTCTGCGCAACTAAATTTTGTTCAGGGTAATTAAATGTGTGGACTGTTCTTTAACCCATCTGGTGATAGTCCGGGACATTTTTTTAGCGATTTTACGTAAAGCTGCGCTTATTCACGAAAAACGGCGCAGTTGCAAAAAATTAAAATGACGATAGAGTCTATATAAAACATATTTACCACATTTTAGTTGCAGTTTAAAGGTGAACTGCAAAGGTTTTAATTTTATCTAAAATGTTGCTTATATACATCTTGTCTTATGTGACATAACTTTTATACGTTTTTTGGGCAAATATATTTTGCAAAATTGTACTAATAACAATATTTAAATTATCCTGTTATAAATCCGTCTTGAAAACTTGCATCGCTTGTCTCTCTTGGTTTGTAGAACGTTATGACGTTATAGTGATCTCCTTCATTCAAGTTTTATTTAAATGCGACGTCATGCTACGTCGGATGAATGAACGAGGGCCACTATAACGTCATGACGTTCCAAAAACAACGGGAGGCAAGCGATGACGTTCTGGCTCTCGTTTTCTGATGGTATGAGTTTTGACTTCTCATATACCCAAAATAAAACAATAACCCACAAAACTATTACCACACATATTTGTAAAAACTATAGAAGTTCTTGTTTTATGACATTTTAACAGAACATTGGAAAGCTTTTCAGTTCACCTTTAAACTATTCCCCAGTTCTATATTGAGCATTGGAAATGGAACTATGCGAGTGAAATGACCCAGATTCATGCTGTTCAGAAAGATATTGGGCCATTGCTATTATGTTAATGCAGAAAGGTCCAATTTCAATCATAAATTTTAGTACAATCCAGGTTTGGCTGTGATTGGACTTGCAAGAAAAGAAATCTGAACTTCGAAGGAGACAAAATGAATAAATAGCCACGCCCACTGAACTCTTATCGGCTATTTCCAGCCACCATACAATTACAACACGTGCGACGTCAGATCTATGTGCGATTAACACTAAATTTTGCTATGAACAGCAGCCTCAAATCAGATTTTGTGTTGGTCCAGTTATGACCAGGGGTGGTTACCTTCATTGTACATAGCACAAGGATCAAAGAAGTGCGGCATAAAAAGCACGATATCTACATCTATTCACTGTTCATTGTTTGTCGCAACACCACAAAGGCCATCACTCCTTGTTTGCAATTGAGACAGGTCAACGAAATTATACCCTAGGAAGTTATACCGCAACGCATGCTCGGGGCGCCGGCACACACACAAAACTTTTTGCAAGTGTTACTGAAGTTATTGTAACGAAACGACGGTACGTTCAAATACATTGCGTATTGCAATATGTTATGAAAGAAAAATCGAAATCTGTTTCGGTAGATATTTCTTGGTCATTTCTCGGATTTTCCAGAAAGCAAATAGTAGGCCTATATTAATGGTAACTTTACTTGAAATGAATTACTACCGTGCCCTCTGGAACTACAAAACCTCCAAAATTTGGACAAACAATAGGCAGTAAACGCACTTCCGAAAATTTGTACTCAATTCTGTATTTTCCCACCAGATCTATATTCTGCACATAGGATGGACTGGGATTATGAATAGCCTTGGAATACTCGAAGTGGTCTGGAAAATCATCGTAAGCATTGAAATAAATTTTCTTTTAATGCTGAACCACAATTTGGTTCGATGTTGAACAACCCTGAACCAATTTGGTAGCAGCAGAGTTACATACAATCTTTGGTTCTACGTTCACTTTATCTTTCAACAGTGTATTCACAGTCCAACACTACCTAAAGGCTTCTAACTCAGAACAGTTTCTCCCAGTACCTCTACTCAACACAAACCAGCTAAAGTCTGCTACTGAGCAAATTAAAGACAACTCGAGAAACCAATATGAAAACCACTTTTTTCAAGTCCTGAACCAAAGTCAAAACTCAGGGAAACTTTCTTTCGTGCATAAAATCTATAAATCCTATGAACTACAACCATACCTCCATCATGTAAAGAATAGCCAACAGAAAAACACACTCAGCAGACTCCGCACAAGCTCTGACATATTGGAAATAGAAACTGGCCGATACAAAAAGAAAGGCCAACACAAAAATGTTCAACGCGAGGAAAGAAAATGCAAACTCTGCAATACAGGTGAAGTGGAGGATGAGACGCACTTCTTAATAAAGTGCCCATCCCTGTCAACTGCCAGAACACCCCTAACAGACCTCTTGAAAATCATCAGTCCGCTCACCCCTCACCTGACTATTCACACCAGCTTGAATCTACTATTTAACACTCCAGAACACCTCTACACTGACACAGCTCGCATCATCCATAATTTATATAACTCTAGGAGAGAGCTCAATCCCAGCTGAGCATCACCTATAGTAATTATGTGTTCGGTGGTAATAACCAGTTCTTATTACTACATGTTCTTAGATTAGTTTGTTAACTTGTATTTTGCCATACTCATATCCTGTATTGAGTCGTGCAATAAACAATTGAATTGAATTGAATTGAATTGAATTGTATAATCAGTTTCATTTGGATTTGAACATATGTGATCCATGTTTTGCTTTATACCCAGCAAAGACCGTCAGTGCCGAAGCTGTACATGTATTCTCGCCTGAAAGCGACGATGTCTATTGAATGTCGGATCTGATGACCACATTCCAAATTGTTCCGTATAGCCATATACCCCGGGTAAATTCTACTCTACGCATTGTCCGCTGGTAATCAAACTCCATCGCCTGGCCTTTCGGGATAGAGGAGGCGTGGTCACGTGACGTCTTTGTGTGCTGGACTCGCCGCGTGTGAGTCAAGAGTGCCCCTCCACCAGTGCACGTTTATTTTCTTATTTTTCTTACCAAAATACGGACGGAGGAATTACCTTTTCGGTCAGCGGCTAGCAAGATCCCTTGGCTAACGATGTAATCCTTTACTGACATGCTTTCCTCATAGTTTTTGCATTTGAAGCGTTGCAACGCGTGGGCACTTTGTTCAGGGAGAGGGGGAAATGGCGGTGGTGGGCCATAGACACACTCGGGCACAGTTGATGGCCTTTCAAGGCGCTGCCTCTACCCAGGCCCCCTCCCAACACGCCATCCTCACGGCGGCTGTAACCGTCCCTTACTATCAACTCGTCCCTGCCCAGGATGTTCAGCCCGACCGACCCATCGGTTACGGAGCTTTCGGCGTGGTGTGGTAAGTCGGTGGCATTCATTTCATTCCATTCATATTTGTGAAAACCCCCTTCTTTCTCTCTCTCGTTCTATACTCCCCGTCTCGACTCTCTCTCTCGCACTGACTTGCTCGATTTTCCTGGCCTTGTTCGGTAAAATCAAGGGCATTGATTTCTTTTTTAACACAGGCGTATATGAAATGATTTCCCCAAACTTGAAAACGAGTCATTTCTGTGAATTTGAAATATTTCAGTCCACCTGCAAAATTAATTATCGAATTTATTTTAGCCTGAACAGGTCAACCAGTGGCAGTGCATGGGCTGCAGCACAACAAAGGATGTCATAGGCAGTTGACTGCAATGGGCCTACCATCCATGTACCATACCAGCTGATCGGCTCAGCATATTCATGGTGCTCTTAGTTAATGGATACTTGTAAATTCCTGGTACTCATATTATAATAATATAAAATTGATCAGCTGATGGTATTCGCGTACAAGGATAGTAAATATTTATTTTGATATATATATCTGGATCCATCATTTTCATCAGACATGACAAATTATTATTGAAAATTATTTTAAAAACCATAACATTTATTTTTGTTCAAATTTGTAAATATTCATTTGGAATGTAGAAATGTAAAAACCTAATTCCTAAAATATTCAGGATTGGTGAGGTGGAAATATAACTTATTTTTGTGGTTCCATCTGTTCAACAAGTTTGCTTCACATCTATCACATGTGCAGGAAACTGCTTTTGTAATAATAGTTTTATATATAGTATTGTTAGGTAATTATCACAGCTTGAAGAGTTAATCATTAACATAAAGAGTGGAAGCTAGGCTAATCCTTTAAATACATGATACACGCCTGCTTACGATCATCCCATGATTTCATTGAGTAAAATTGGCATGTCTAGTATTTCAGACCATGTATTATACCAACATGCTTTAAATGGACATTTATTATTAATTAATTGCATTGATTGACCCAATTAAAAACTCATTGATTATGGATTAAAATTAAATGGCAACTTAGCGGCATGAATCTTCGAAATATATACCAGTTTCACAAGAAATGCCTTGCGATGCTTGTTCAAATAGATGAGGGAAATAACAATGTTAATATTTTTTTACTACAGAATGTTACCAGAATTCAGTTTACAATTTACAATGTTATATAGGCTGATTTATTATTTCCAAATATATTCAAATGGATATTGTGTCAGAGTTCAAGCAAAAAACAAATACCCCGCTTAGAAAGTTCTGACAACCATAAATATCAGATGGTCACATAATAGGGTCAGGGTAAAATCTATACTTGAATCTGTATGAAGGTTGAGTGAAGTTCATGGGGCTAATACTGAGGGCAGCTGGTTGTTCAGGTTTGCAGGGTTGGTTTCTTGGGATGACACATTTGTTCGGGGTGTCAGATCAGAGCTCTGATTCATGGCACTCCCAGCTGGTCAGCATCCAGAAAATGCATGGTTAACTCAGTCTCACCATATGTACAAGAAAATGCATATATTAAGTATTTCTGTTGGAATAAGCTGTTAGTTGCTACACTGACATAGCTTGACTAATGCATTGAGTCAAAGCTGGAGATCTATATTAGATCACTCTCTCTGGATTATAACTTCACATCCACATTAATTAGGTCAATGATGCCAAAACACTTATTAGATATGTAACATTTAGAGGTGACAAAACTGTCAATACAGCTGAACAAGGAAAGTGGAGTATTGGGGCATATATACATAGTCCGATCAATGCAGTTCCCTCTGTAGGTTGGCCGTACTTGTTAAAGTGAACATGTATGTGGCATGCTCTATCAGTATGTATAGATTATATAATAGATCTTGGTGAGGTGAGTTAAACATGTCCTTGATTTACATCATACATACACCCTTAGACCTCTTGATGAAGTGCTGATGTATGATATAGCTGATTAAGTCTTCATCAATACCTCTGACAGGGCCCTCCATATAGGCTCCCCCAGCTCTCAAGATTGGATTTCCCCCCTAACCAGGTCAGGACTAGGTCAGGTACTAATGAGAGAGCTAGGGATCCCCCAAGTTCTTCCGGAGTTCACTAGAACTTTGTCTGATAGCCCAGACATTGACCCTGTTCTGTGCTAGTGCTATAGCTTGCTGTCAGAGTAGTGGGTGAAGATAGATGGTCCAGCTACTGTACTACAAATGAAATGCCTGATAACTCCCAAACACCTTCAACAACCTAATAAACATATATAGTGCCAAACAATCTTCAGCCTAAGGCAAAGAAATTCACATTCATTTCGATGGAGAAGGTTGTCAGAAGACTGGATGTTGTAATCATTAAATAACCCCACATGCATCACCTGCAGGATGTTGTTTCATTCCTGGATCTGCTGATACTCTGTGTGGGGGGTGTTCCAGATGATGGACATTGTCGTAATGCAAAGGGATGCAAGACAGTCCAAGTCCAATGTCATCACTCACTTTCATGCCGGTATCTTCGTTATGATTTTTCAAAATCATGGCGATCAGAATAATAACAGACTGATAAAATTTTACTCTGACATGAGATTTGTAGATTGGGTCTCCCATATTCAGGACAAATGACAGGACTAGGTATAGTGTAGCCAAGTTACATTCGTTCCTACTACACCAAGAATACTGAATATGCATGTACACTGCGGGAAAAAACAGCTCCATGACAATATGAGCGGGTGTGAAGTAGAGTATATCAAACTGTACATTGGATTGTGATGATGACTTGTCACCAGGAAATTATCATTTTATTTCTTTACTATTTTACCCAATTTTTTTTTGTTTGGATGAATTTATACAACTATATATTATAGATTAATACAATTTACAATATGATACAATACAACTGTACATATTACACACATGTTAATATTATTAGTACCAGCATACTTGAAAGTGCATAGACATTATCTGCATGACTACAAATAGATTTAAGGACAAATTGGCAGTACTGGGGTTGTGTGTACAGTACAACTGTTGCATGTCATAGTATAATTTGCGTGATGTATAGACCCGTTTCTCTCCAGGCATTAATTCAATAGTGAGACCAGCGAAAATACCACAAATCTCTCTGTTGGCTTATACATGTAAATGTAGTACTAGTAACAGTTATATTGTTGAAAGTTGCTCGAGTTAATTCGCAAAAAGTACTTATAGATTTTGGGGAAAATGATGTCTTTTTTATGTCCGCTTCCTCTCAAATCTAGGTTAGGTGACACCAATTTATTGGGTTTTTTTAAAGACCTGCCATCATTAAAAAAATCTGAGTAAAAATAAAATTTGAAAATGACCCTTTTCTCTTCAGTATGAAATTTTGAATGTAAATGAAGATTTCAAGCATTTTTTTTTAATTCCCAATAAGCCACATGGTCATCCCAGAAGTACTGCATATTCATGTGTGATGCGAGGCTGAAGGGCAGGTTAATTCACACACATGCGTTCTCACATGAGACCCAGCAACGCCGGTTCAACAGTTCAAGAAATTTGCGCAATTAATGTTGTTGAATAATTTTAGCATTTTGGCGCAAGAAACCTTCTCAAGATGGCGGCGTTGCTGGCTCTCGTGAAAAAACGCATGTGCGTGAACCTGCCCTTCAATGTCATGCCTGGCATGAATATGCAGTAATATAAATTACTTATGGGATTACGATATGGCTTATTGTATAAATTGATTTCAATAGGTCGTTTTAATCTGTCCGAAACAGCCAGAAATAAATGCCTTTCACAGGGGGTTTTCAATTGGAACTCTGAAGTCGAGGGAATTGTTGTAAAATGCCGATTTCTGCAATTATCAAATGAAGGATACCCCCAAGAAATATATAGAGGGCAAATGTCCAGAAAGGAAAACTTGTCCTAGTGGAAGGATCTGGAATAGAAAATTCCCTGGATTTGATTTTTTTTATATGTAGCTAAACTTGTACAGTATTAGAGCAACAGATATCAGTTCAATGACGATGACACGTGGTACCACAGCTTAATAATCAATAATACTTTGCTGCGATTTTGGTAAAGACAATTTGGGATTTGACTGGAAATTAAGGTTCATCACAATTTGCATGTGCAGCAAAATATTTTGTTATCTTGGTCCACATCACGCTTAAAACTGAAGTGTTGAAACTTGCTCGTAAAGTGTTGAAATAACCCTTTAAGTGTGTCGACCCACAGGGACTGCTCTTTAAAGGTTATACCAAATGACTCTATACTACTTTGCATTAAAACATACCCAGTAGTGTTCCAAACAACAAATTAGTATTTTTTTCTCGAATAATGTCGTCGAAGTGGGTTTTAGGACACGAATTGCACACATGTGGGGGAAAACGTATTGACCTCTGGTGCATGACGTCACAACCTGATTACGATTACGCCCTGAACGTCATAGTCTATGACGTCGGGCGTTGTTACGACACCCAACTGTGGCAGTTCTAGCGTGATGTCGCTGACATTTTGACGTCACAACAGGCATTTGAGCGAGATAATCAGGTACGTCACAGGTCAAGCGGTTACAGCTTTCGCCGTTTTGAAAGGGGCATGAAATTGTCGCACTTTACTGCTGCTATTTCCAACCTTGGGCAGTTTGAGAACATACAAAAATGTAAAACAAGTATATATAATCACCTCTACAACAATTTAGCACAAAAAAGTAGCAGATTTTGAGACCATTTTGTATAACCTTTAAGTGTTGTCCCTGTGGACACATTTAAAGGGTTATTTCAACACTTTCCGAGTAAGTTTCAACACTTTAGTTTTAAGCGTGCATGTATTACCATATGATTGCCGAACAGGTTTGATAATTTCAATAGCGATTTTTTTTTTTAGAAAAATAAAACTAATATTCTTATTCCCTTTTCCGATCTGCTTGTATAACAAAAAATAAAATTGGCATGACCTTAAAGCACAAGAAAATATATTGTCGTGTAACAGTGTCTTGTGACCTGGTATAATTAGTATAAAATGTGGTATTTGTGCCCGAGTAGTCTCAAGACCACTTGTTCCAGTATATATAGTAACTCCTACAACCATTATATTATAGGTACATGATGATGTACGTGCATCACCAATCAATTAGTTGAGTCAGAAATTTGTTGTGAATTTATAAAAAATAGAATTAAATAAAAAAAAAAAAATAAACACATACAGCAATAATGGTCTTTATAAAGTCCTGTTTAGGTCAAAGGTTAATTACAATGATATATGGTTATTGCAAGTGGCATTAATTTTCAGGTGAGCTCGCTCCTGAACTTGACCTCTTTACTGAGCTGCAGATATGTTTGACTGCCAGTATATAGATATACAAACATTGACCTTTCTCTCTCTCTCTGTTCTCAGTCTATTTTTGTTGGACATAGAAGCTGAACCAATCTGATAATAAAACAGGTTATTGGGTCAGCACTTAGTGAACAATGCTTGACCACTGGTTCAGTCCTGCTATTTCTAGATTGACAGCCAATTCAGATGATATTTTGACAAATTATGGTGTGGCATGGTTTAATAACCTCTGTAGCAGTCGGGGATGCTTCATTAATTTCTAAAAATATGACTTAAATATCGAAGGGAAATATTGATCCTTATCATAGCTCTTTTGTATCTGAAATTATTATATCAACAAATAATATTGCCATTTTTCATCGAATAATTGGACTATATATTGGAATTGGTGTGTAGATTTTCGGAATCAAATCCATCTACAACTGTTTATTAATCTTGATTTCCCCACCAAAAAATAAGTGAATAATTGAAAAGTACATGTACCCCTCAGCTTTGATGATATTCTTTATAAATTTGTACATTGTAGCAATTCATGCATTGTATATAATATTTGATACATTGTAAATTTGTACATAATTGTAACAATTGATACATTGTATGTAATATTTCATACATTGTAAATTTTTATATTGTAACAATAGATACATTGTATGTAATATTTTATACATTGTAAATTTGTACATTGTAACAATTGATACATTGTATTAATATATTTGATACATTGTACATTATTACATTGCAACATACATAATATTTGATACATTGTAAATAATATCAATTACAATTTATAGTTCAATGTCTTCCATGTATCAAGAGTCAAAGAAAGTCATTTCTTTTATTAACCTTCAGGGTATAATTATAGACCATATAGCGAGAGAATTCTATGAAAGCCTTGGTTTATTCATTGTTTTGTGAGGCCATTGATTGGGCTGATCTTCGCTACGAGATGTAGCTCTCTACCATTTGCACACAAGAACTATGTCCAAAGATTTACACAAGTAGGGGTTCGTTCCGAATGCCGACAGCTTTCTGGTCAAAATGTCTAGTCTTTCTCCACTGGTCAAGCCAATACAATGCATCTGATACTAAAAAACAATACTCATAAACCTATCGCTGAAAATTTGAATGAGATTTTCACGAAATTGGCATTCCTCTTCAATTCGTATGCATTTACCAACCTTTCGGTCGCCATCTTCCACTCCAGGCTGTCATGTGACTAGTCACACCATTCGAGACCACTGAGTGGAAATTTACAAAGTCATTGCTATTGTGGGTCATTCCACTGCAGATGGAACTGTTGAAATGGGTGGAAGTACTGTTGCACCATCTGGTATCACTGGAAACAACCCATACATTTGAAAGGATCCCGATTCTCAGAATTATCTCCCTTAGGTTCAGAACTCTATCCGACGCCACTCCGTTGGTTTGCTCTTGTCCAACATCACTCCAAACAACATGAATCACACAACCTCTTGATATTTCAAAATGGTGTTCATGGAATTTCGTAACTATCTCATTCAAAATGCTTGAGCTAGGTTTATGATTTATTCGTATATACTTGTGTATGCTTTTTAACTATGCTGATGCATTAATGGTACTGGCTTGATCAGTGGTAATAGATGGACATTTGGACCAGAAAGCTGTTCCGTTTGGAATGAACCCCAATTTGTTTGAATATTTGGTCTTAGTTCTCGCATGCCTTGCATTCCTGCCAGATGGTAGAGAGTTGCGTTTAGTAGCTTGGTTGATCTAGGTAAAATTATTCAGCTTCTTGGCTGCGGATTTGAAGGATATCCTCATAAACAAGGACACAACTTAAAATTCCCGGAATTTAAGCACAAACAATAATATCCTAGTTTATGTCGGATCATGGGATTAATTTCATTGTGCTATAACAGTGCTTTAACAATACCATAACTCCTGTTCTCCACAAATGCAACATTAATTTCACAGCAAAGTTTGATTGATTTCCATGAGGCTGTACCTTATGTTCTACATGTATACCATATCCCTATGCTGCATGACTTCAATGTAGTATATGCCCTGCAGCCAGTAGTCACTTACTGGAAAGATCTGTGTGACACAGATTAAAACTGTCTGGCTTTTACACCATGCACTCTTAACTAACTGTCCAATTGCAATTGCCGTGAAGCCCAGGAACTGGCAAACTTTTACCCCATTTTAGGCCGGGATGATAACCAATCATATTCAGCATGGCATGCAGGGGGCATGTTTTAGCCCCCATGAGTCGTATGGGAAGCTATTTTTCATCTCATTGGTATCAAATATGGCTCCTGAAAACTTGCATGGGAATTATTAAAGAATTCACTTTCTTTTTCAAAGTCTGCATTTTAAAAAATATCATGGTAAATATTGAAAATGCTGTAAGTAATAATCAAATCATGGGTAGTGCATTTTGAAAGCCTAAAATATTGGGGTGATATAAAACTGAAGGATGATCAAATTATTGAGTCATTAAAATGATTATAGAATGATTATAGAATGATTATAGAATGAAAAGTTGATGCAATGACCAGGACTGTCACCTTTTCTACGTTACCCAACTGGGAGGTAATAAATTTCGAGTGACCTGTCAAATTAAAGCAAATTCATACTAAATGAAAATTGATAGGGGTACATATTAAATTACTGGAACATTTATATGGTTTCTGGGAACTTTGGGTAATATATTAATAGGTATAAATATACTCAACTACTGTGTGCAAAACATACATATAAGTGTGACAAAGATTATCATGCACAGTGATGTGTACCTTTTATACACATTTTTGTGTACATATCGAAGTACATGTGCTTTGCATGGGCATAATTTGATTTGAGAAGTACACAAGCACACCACTGTAGGATAATTTACACAGTAGTTTTGAGAGATCTCCTGTAGGTCTCTAAAAATCTAAAAATAAAAATCTAAAAATAAAAAACACTAGCTCAAACAGTGGAGTGAAGAATTACACAAGTTGAGTGACTTCAACTTCACTGAAATTCACTCAACTTGAGTGGAATCAACTTCACTCAACTTGAGAGATATGTCAAAGTTCTCTCGTTTATTTAAAGAATGTGTGCTTTACTCAAAGTGAAGATTGAGCAGAGGAAATTTTGTCAATCCATTATGTTATCTATTGCTATATCTATCAGGAAATAGGAATAGGTTAATAAACCTGTCAGTGAAACCCTCGTCAACATAACAGCTTTGTTTATAGATTTTAGTGTGTGTATCATTAGCAATTCCACATGTTCTCTGGCTGCTGTGTAATTCATCATCATTTTCTTTCGAATACCTTCACTGTTTCATTGTACACGAACAACTTGTATCTTTGGATGAATTGCAATTTTTTTTTTTTTTTTTATTAAATTGAACAACTTCATTATTATTTACTTTTATTCAAACACTTAAAACAGTCAATGATTTCATTTATATCACTTGCAGGAGATTCACTAAGAAAATATATCCTCCTAATAAATATATAGTATTACTAGAGTATAGTTCTATGTATAGCTTGTTTGCGTGTATAGTTATTAAAATTCACCATGTAAAAACACTAACAAAATGCAGCATTAAAGCCTCGAGATAAACAGGAAATATAGACACAAACATTTCCTGTACAATAAATTATTTGAAGCAAAAATTGAGAAAGAAGTAATTTGAATTTCCAATTTAAGCTTTGTGTAGAAATTAATTTCATAGACACATATGATCTCATACTCCCCAAAAAACTACATGCATTAAATTTTCTCCATATTACTTTCAACCTACATGTAATATCCTGTATTTTAATATTCATATAATAAAGCTGATCAAGTGTTAGATATTCCATATGGTATGATGAATTCGTGTTTCTTGTGCTATCTCAAGTTGATCATTTGTGGGTTTCCCCTTGTCAATCCCATTTTATTTTATCAATATTATCTAACTGACACAGACCGGAAGAGAATAAACCATGGAGCAGATGTTTATCAAATTGCTTATTTTTAACTCCTTAATAGAATTTTACGTACATGTCTTGGTAATATTTAATGGAATAATCCATGTTCATGTTAATTGTTTGAAACACATATATACACGTACACAGTTCTGGAGAGTAGCAGGAACACAACTGGGCTGGGTGGTGCTTACTTGGTTCGTCGTGATATAGCTGAAATATTGTTGAAAGCGACATTAAATTCTATTCACTCAATCACAGTTCTGGAGACCATCAGCCATTCTTTATGACATCCGACAAGGGCTCGTCACAATCTGCATCTTCATAAACAAGTCAACTTCTCCTTTCACACTTTATCAGAGAAGTCGGCTTGTGTATGGAGATGCACAAGCGATCTGAATATTATCGAGAGTCTAACAGAAAATGAATTTCAAGACTCCGAGTTCCTGTGAAGTCTGATATAAAGTAAGCATATGAAACGCCCCCTCACAAGAATCCTGGCAATGCCCATTGGTAAAAACGTGCAAATAACAAAAAAGGCAGTGTCTGATGTTTATGGCATTGCCTATGGCGTAAGGACATTTCAAACGTCATATAGCCTGGTTTCCTCATCCCGCGGGTGATTCCTGCAGCTGCTCGAGTCGAGTCCGAAGGTGACGTCACTGTCATCAATATGGCTTCAATTTGACAGCTCTGCCATTAAGTGTTATTTAATGCATTTTTTCAAAATGAGTGAATTGGCTCTTAAATATAAAATTGATTCCTATTGGGATTTTTCTAGTGCTGGTGTGAGTGAGTTAGTGTCTAACATCACGTTCAGCACTATTTCAACAATATTACGACGATATAACTAGCGACTAACTATGATGTGATGTTATTGTGCACAGTGCAGGTTTTGTACTCCATGGTTGATGGTGGGTAATGTAGTTGTAGTCTTGCAGAGATCTACAATAATCTACAATCATAATGTCATAGACAATGGTAATGTAATACATACTCTTCATGGTTGTTTTTTACCCCTCGGCCAACTTTGGCCTAGGGGTATTGTCGTCATCATGTACAGCTGTCCGTACGTCCGTACGTACGTCCGTCCGTCCATTACCGCGATATCTACAGAACCGTTTCATGCATGGCAACCAAACTTGTTACATCTATTTATCTTCATGTAAATCAGAAGCCTATCGAAAATGAGTCATCTCGGACAATATTTTGCAGAGTTATGCCCCTTTTCACAAATAAAAATCCATTTATGATTTGTTATTGTGATAATTTCAGAACTGTTCCATATACAACATCCTAACGTGATACAGTTGTTTCTCTTGACCTGAACTAGATGCCTATCGAAAATGAGTCGTGTCAGAAAGTATTTTGCAGAGTTATGCCCCTTGTCTAATAAAATCCGTTACCGCGATATCTACAGAACCGTTTCATGCATGGCAACCAAACTTGTTACATCTATTTATCTTCACGTAAATCAGAAGCCTATCGAAAATGAGTCATCTCGGACAATATTTTGCAGAGTTATGCCCCTTTTTACAAATAAAAATCCATTTATGATTTATTGTGATAATTTCAGAACCGTTCCATATACAACATCCTAATGTGATACAGTTGTTTCTCTTGACCTGAACTAGATGCCTATCGAAAATGAGTCGTGTCAGAAAGTATTTTGCAGAGTTATGCCCCTTGTCTAATAAAATCCACTAATTCCTATGTTAAGTTTGCATATAATTTCTATATCATGTTTGTATACTATCACATTTATTTATTGATTGGATGGCTGATTTATTGATTTATTCTCTTACACAATGCGAAGAATGCCTGCAAATCTGTTTTGAAAATGACACTAGATGCCTATCAAAAATGAGTCGTGTCAGAAAGTATGCCCCTTGTCTAACAAAATCCACTAATTCCTATGTTAAGTTTGCATATTATTTCTGTATCATGTTAGTATACTATCACATTTATTTATTGATTGGATGACTGATTTATTGATTTATTTTCTTAGACAATGCAAAGAATGCTTGCAAATCTGTTTTGAAAATGACATACATGTGCCATTTAGTATACATGTACTGTATTTATCTAGCCATGTGTACTGTTGTTTTGGTGAGACATCGATACAGCTCTTTCAATTTATTCCAGAAACAAATTAATTTAAGGGGAGGAAAACTTTTCTTTTTTTTCAAAGAAAGTACACTTACAATACCAGGGGTAAATATTTCTTCCCACAAGCCAATCAATTGGTAGAGACACCCTTACATTATAATAGCTGGGGTTCAGAGCCGAGGGGTTTCGATAGCGCAGCTTCATGTTTAGTACCTGTACATAATTTAGAAAAGTCTAATATTGCATAAAAAATGACAAATGTTGGAAAATGATTGTCCACTAATTCACTCCCTCAATTATTAAAATCTATACATATAAGGTCGACCATGTTTAACAGTTGAAGACTTCCACTAAAGATTAGATTCCTCAAGGACATACCTTTATACTGACGAGTGAATGAATACTTCTTAATACCAGGGCAAACTCTCCATACTGATTGTTTATCAGCCCAGGGTTCTCATTATTAGTACCTATCAGGTTGGAGGCTAAATTATACTGGTGGTATATATGTACTTGTACATCTTGAATCACCTACTCGGATTAATGCAACATTTTACACTGCCAGAAAAGATGGAGTCAATCAGACTCCAAATTTTTGAGTATTGACCTGACAGGCCCAAACAATTTGGGTCAAATTCCATTAAATCCTTTTGACCCAAAGATTTTGGGTAAAAATCAAATTTGATCGAGTCCATCAAGCCTATACCCTATTCGGACAGTGTATACATTGATAATGGTTAAATTCTAAATGATTTTGCATGAATTGAGCCTGCTACAGGAAAACTTCTCATGAAAACCCTGCTATATACTGGGATACTGCATGCTGATCATATTGTGTAATTTGAGCAATGGCATGTTACTGATCTCTCACTTGTCTTTGCCATGATGAGCTGGATTTTGGGGATTACGTATTTGTGACTTTTACATACAGATGTGTTGGTCAGTGTCCTTTGTTGAATGGTGGAGTACCCTGATAATTTTGTCCCTCTGATCAACTGTAAGAAGAACGGACTACATGCAGCCATGCATGCATGCTGTGGCCTGCAGGCTCCCTGTTTGTTTGTTTGTATCTGTATGTATCTAGCTTTATCCATCTCAAATGGACCAGTGAATCTCTTTGTGGCTTGACTTGACAGTGCTGCTTGGACCTAGGCCAACAATTCATCTTGGTCATTTCCCTTTTTGTCCCAATCAGTTGGCCGTATTTTTTTCGGCACTGGCCTTGACCTGGCTGTCTGGTATTTGGGAATGAAGACATTGCCTGTGTTATTAACGACTGATGTATATGTCTGTTACACACCGACCAACCAGAGAACTCCTGCACCGAACTTGATGCAGGCTCAGTACGGTCTGAAATAGGACTGTCGCATGCTCAACCGTTTTAAGAAAGGCATTCCAGTTTGACAAAGCTTTCCTTTATGATTGCAGCGAATATCACAATCAGTACACTCCAAAGTTGGGCAGTGATATATTACGACCTATGATTATAGAGTTATAAACAGGGCACTGAAATCCTTTTTTTTTTGTAGCAGATGAAGTCAGTGAGGAGTACATGTTTCATCTTGCATGTATAGTACGAGTGCTCGATCAACGTTACGTTATGTTGCCCAGATTTGAAGCCTTTCCTATTTTGACCAGACACTAGTGGGTGTATAGTTTACTTGCAGAGTCTGGTGTGTGGATATATATAGCTGCACCATTCATGAATATAAACATGGCTTCAATTGAATGTGTAAATGCCTTCTATTACTAACACTTAAGCTCTCCAACAAGTGTTCAATATCTGGGTCAGAAATAAATATATACATATATATTTTAATTAGGCCCAAATCCTGAATTCTAAATGTCATTTCATGTGTGAACAAGTTTCTAATACCATTATCATAATTTACCACCCCCCTCCCCCAATTTTACTCCACTCCAAATTTTTCATTTTGTCGTAAGGTGTTTCGGCATCGTGTGCCAATAACAATGGAAAGATCGGCTTTATAGACTTCGCCAGAGAGCTAATTTATGCTGATCTGGTTGTTCATGCTTCAAAAATTAATTAAAGAACAACCATAAATTTATTTAGCTACAAATGAATGTAATAATTCCCCCGTCGGCTTGTTTAAATGCATATTTCACATATAAATGTGCTCAACTAAATATAGAAATAAAAGATAAATCCGCCCATCTGTCCCCCTTTCTTGTCGAGCAGGTAATGATGAACAAATGAGCAAGTTTATTTTGAAAAGTGTACGGTACTGTGAAAGGGTTTTTTTTTTTTTTTTGTATACACCTACTGATCAAAATGGATGATAGAGGTACATAAACATGGATACATTGCAGGCTAATCCTATTTGATTAAAGTTCCAGTGTAATGCATATTATGTTCTGTAAATAGAAGATATTAAGTGAGCAGGTATTACTTATATTTTAATATATTCAGGAAACTAGGTTAGATGTTAGTTACATGTGGTCTATCACAGTTTTATTTCACCTTTCTTTGATCCTGAGTATATTATTAACTGCTGATCGCTGTTGTAGTAGGGGATCTCAATTACACTGCTTGCATGATCGGACGCTTCCTACCTGCGCCCCCATCCCCGTATTATCTCCCTGTGGATGAAGGACGGTCTTCACATAATGTTTTTTTGGGGGGGGGGGATGTTTGATGTCACTCTCAAGGTTATTTCACTCATATGACAACAGCCCCTGCGAATGCATCTGCATTTTATCCAGCCAATTTCTACGTTCTCACTTCGAACTTCCCTTTATATCTGGACCCCTTCAATGTTCAAATAGACACGAGACTTCACTGACCTTGAAAACATTTGAAATTCGAAATGGGTCGCACAAGAGCGTTATTGATTGGCTGACCTAATTAGTGGGCGCCATATTAGGAGGAAGGACGCCGCTAATAGAGGATGATATGTCACTCTATGTGACTTCACTCGCAATCGATGTGTACATTCTGATTGGTTCTTCTGTCGTTAGCTGGTGAAATTTACACCTCGGATTTTGAACGCTGAAGGGGTCAGATAAATCAAGGCGGGTTCGAAGTGGGAACGTAGAAATTGGCTGGATAAAATGAAGATGCTGTGAATGGTGAGCACCTGGAAGCCGGAGAGCACCACCGCCGGGTCAGCAAGTAACTGGCAACACGTACCAGGAATTTAGATAGTGAATTTAGTAGGATGATAGTATGAACATGCAAGCACTCATCCCCACAGTTACTTCAGTGAATTCCTGGGACTTTAAATTAACGGTCAGGTGTGTGAATGGGTAAGATAGTGGGACCTTACCTTTGTGGACAGTGAAAGCTGATCTACCCTACTGCTAGATACTACATGATGGCTCATTAAAACATTAAAAATGACCTGATTTTTTCTCCTTGATGGCTAAAATTAAACCTGTGGTCACTACAGGAATGTTTTAATTATCTACACCATTTGACCGTGATAAAAAAGTGCAGGTTTACTTTTGTTCAGCAGGCATTAAGGTAGACAAATTGTACACAAAAAAAAGGAAAAGCAAAATATATGTGCTGTGTATTATCATGTATATATAGAGCATAAATATTGTTATTTGCAAAAAAAAGATAATGTGACAAACTTGGCACCATCAGCAACATAATTATGGACCTTATGAATTATGTAGCAGTCCCCGGTTTAGTAGTACCAGGGCCTGATCTAGACTTTCAGTTTGGGCACCCATACACAGTGCAGGGTGTGGTATACAAGTAAAGTGAAATAGGCTGTGATGATTGGAACTGTCAAAGACCATGGAAGCTCTGGGGTTATTAAATACAGCTTTAGATACAGCCCGACAACTTGATATTTAGAAACATTTATTACTATTAGTTTCAGCATGTTCGGAGAGGGAATTTGCTAAAAAAAAAAAAAAAAATCTCATGTGGAAACATTAAGAAACTTCTGCATATATAGGATTGGACATAAACTACATCGCAGACAATATCCATATTCCTTAGCTGTACATTTAGTAGACCAATAAAGGTACAAAGTTTTTTTATCCAGGTTTTCAGATTGTTGTTCGGGCGACACTTCAGCCCAATATGAAGGCTTTATGCCACAAGCCTAGAATGGATGTTTGTAAATGGAGAGGAGCTGTGCAAGTCTGGATTCTCAACCTCTAGGCCTTTTGTGTTACACTGGCCATCTGTCAGTATAGTCAGCTGGTCTATATCCTCTCTCCACCCATTAACTACATCAACTACATCACAATCTCCCATTATTCACATAACACATGTCCAATTTAGTCATGTTGAAGATACTTTGTCATTTTAACTACCTGTATATAAGTGATGAGACATGTAATATATATTTTATAGCACATCCTTTGTAACATCTCTCACTATCTCCCAACCCTCCATAATGCAATTTTGGGGTTAGATATATTTGCAATACTTTTGCCAGTTGCAGATACCCTATTTCTTCTAATTTTTCTAACCACATTTTTGGACTTTGAGCAGAAAAAAATCCATCTTTACGTCAACTGAGGCTAAATTCTGTGGCATGCATACCATGGTTCGGAATTCCGAATGCACACGTGCACGAATGCACATAAAATTTTGGTGGTGCATGTGTTTATTATTAGCAAAAATCAGTGTTCAGTTCTGTATCCGATAAATACCTTCTTTCAACAGTGAGAACTGACCTTATTTTTTTCTGTCAAGTACGTCAATTTATTCATGTGTCCTCTCGCGAAATGACAAACGTCCTCTCACGAACGAAATTGAAGGCATCTCCATTTTAACTTTAGCGATATTACGGCTACGTAAAAATGACCCGGGGTGAAATTAACAAATGCGGAGTGATTCCCCATGTTTGAGCCGAAATACCTTGGAAATGCTTTACCGTGTATAACGTCCAACAGGTAAAATAGTGGGGACTTCAGTTCTCAAGTCTAATACCAGACAGCTCACAAATGCGATTGCCAAATCTTTGCATCACAACCGTCACTGACTGACAGTATCGAAATGGAACGAAATCGGTGAAGTATTACATCATTCTTCACTGCTGCAAAACAATCTAATCTTAACATTGACAAAGAATTTGATGTAGCAGACCGTGGCACCGACGTTGTCGTTAACGAAGACGCCATTGACACAGAAAGGCAAACATAATTAGATCAGCGCATGCTAACAACAACAACGAAGGAATCTCCGCGAAGTACTAGTACTGAAGAGAAACCATCTGGGATTGAGATTTCAATTCAGTAACAAAAAATTGTGCATGTGAAAATTTTGTTGTGTACAGTGTTTCAAAATGTTTGGGTGCACACTGTGCATGTGATTAATTTTCTGAATTTCTAACCTTGCATACATGTTATTTATCCCAAAAACTGAAAAGATAGCTAGTGAATGTTGCAGAAATTCTCTCTACAGTAGCCTGAAGTTAAGTTTTGCCATGTGAATAATTAGAAGAAATAGGGTAGTCAGAATATTATTTTTGAAAAAAAAGTACTTAATTTGATGAAAACTAGCGGCGCCGCCCATAAACAAATATAACAAACAAAAATATTAATCATTCTGACTGGCCATTGTTGAAGTTGGCAGGGTCAATTTCTTCTCAGTAGTGACATCAGAAAGCAAAACAGTCCAAGGTCATCACCAAAGGAGAGAACCTGCATCCAAAACATCACTTTGTTCTTCATGAACCTCAAAATGAAAAATTAAGAACTAATATGATCATTTTTTCTTGATCTCCAGTCAAATATAAAACAAAAGCTCTTGTCTATTTTGATCTGATCAATCAATGAATTGGTAACTGCATGGCTTCTGTTTTCTCCTGTATCATAACAAATGGATCAAACATTTCTCCTCAAAGTGGAGTGAAAATGTAGCCATTGTCATTGAAAGTGACATCCTGACTAAAATACAATGCAACGTAAGAAGAAATAATCAACAAATCCATCACTCATGTACATGTATGGTTTCTGTTTTCCTCGTGATAATAACAAATACATCAAACCTTACTTCAAAGTTGAAGGGGAACTATCCCTAATCTGATTGTTATTCACCCACAGCTGTTCCTAAATTATATTTTCTTGTGGAAAATTACTGTCCTGAGTATTCCATGGCTATAAACAGGATAGTGTTATCGGGTTTCCTGCGTAAATTTGTAAGACTGGCTGACATTCTTCTGCACATGATATTTTTAGGTCGGTGACTGATCCAAGGGATGGGAAGAGAGTGGCCCTTAAGAAGATGCCCAATGTCTTCCAGAACCTTATCTCCGCCAAACGTGTCTACCGGGAACTGAAAATGCTGTGTCATTTCAAAAATGACAACGTAAGTTTAACTTTACTATAAATATGCTTGTTGCTATTTTTGTCAAAAGAATAATAAATTTTCATCGGCTTAGTATTGGAGATACTGAGGGCACAATCAGCTACATGTAAGAGAGAAAACAGTGAGATGGACTTCAAACAGTTACACCAGTCTGGTTATACATATATGTACGTACCAAAACATGTCTAACTGTAAGTCTATGTTCACTGTAATGTGCCTGGGTTAGCGACTCTCAGTGGAGAGAAGTTTATCCAGCAGTTACGATCACGTTCTGGTGGTACAAGCAGTTACGATCACAGTTCTGGTTGTACAAGCAGTTACGATCACAGTTTTGGTGGTACAAGCAGTTACGATCACAGTTTTGGTGGTACAAGCAGTTACGATCACAGTTCTGGTGGTACAAGCAGTTACGATCACAGTTTTGGTGGTACAAGCAGTTACGATCACAGTTTTGGTGGTACAAGCAGTTGCGATCACAGTTCTGGTGGTACAAGCAGGTACGATCACAGTTTTGGTGGTACAAGCAGTCACGATCACAGTTCTGGTGGTACAAGCAGTTACAATTACAGTTTTGGTGGTACAAGCAGTTTTGAAACTGTCAGGACAGTGAGTGCTAACATAGAAAAGCAAATGTATAAGGCCATCCATCACCCTGATCCATTGGGCACCAGCTAGGAGTGATCTTGGTCAGAAAGCTGCAAACTTTCTCACGATAGCTATGGTTTTGGAGAGAATGACCCAAATGTTACATGTGTCGGACTAGCTGTCATCATTGATAGAGGCTTAGTATGATATCCGAGAAGGGTCTACACTTTTACAGTGCTGGCCGTGAGGAAAATGCAGTAGAGCTAACCATCGCTCACCTCAAAAAGCTGTAAGGCGAGTATGGGCGAGTGACCATCACTCTCCTTGGAAAATGTTCAGGCGAGTGACTCCAAATTATACTGCCAAATTAGACTCCTGGAGCCAGGAAAACATTTTCTTATTATCGGTAAATTGAGAATACATCACTTTTGTACATGTAGCTCTGTGTTTATTAGGTTTTTCTTAAGTTATGGTTCCTTTTGTAGCTGATGATAATTGACATTTTAGATTTATAAATAACAAATTAAACTAAAAACACTGACTACAGAAACTATTTGCAAAGTCTGCTCGCTGATTTTTCTCAAAGTCCGCTTCCGGATCTTTCTCAAATCCGCAATTTCTTGAATTTTCATATAACCATGTGCTCTCTGTGATCATGGAGGCAAACGATGTTTTTTGAGACTGGCATTTGAAAAGTTGTTGACCAGAACTCGATAAAACTGACACCCGTATAAAGCAAAGGATATGAAGTAATATATAGGAGCTTATTGTGGCCAGAGTAACTGTGCAAATAGCACAGAACTCCACCATGAGGCAAGTGTAGATTTACAACAACAAAAACAACATACCCGGTACTGCTTTTACTTTAGGAATGAAACGTGACAACTGACACACTTGTGACTAAATCACTGGACCTTGATAGTTTGTCTCCCTAATCTGTAATTGGACATTCTTCTAAACAATATTTTGGTGGTGAAAATGGTTCACATTTGGACTTTGACTAAAAAAAATTTGCACAAATTATGGCGAGAGCTTCAATACTCGCCATAATTGGAATTTAGGCGAGCCTGAGGCGCGCGCTTGCGACCGCTCGCCTCTCACGGCCAGCACTGGTCTAGCCAGGATATCTTGAGGGGTGGTGGTTATTGATAGAGGCTCCGTATGATATCATAGAAGGGTCTAGTCAGGATATGTTGAGAGGTGATGGTTCACTTTCATTTCAAAATGGCACATCAGGGGATTTCATCTATGAGAAAAGCGGGCACATAGCGGGGTTCGCCTTTGTCTGAAAAGGACATTTGCACACGAAAACATTATTTTAACTCTTAAAATGGGTTTCCTGAACCCTGTGAACTGCCCTTGACTCTGGGCCAACAGAGGTGAATCCCAGATGGTATTCATGTAGGACATTTCCCCATTTAAAGCACACATTTCATGCCAGTATTCTAATTTCAACAAGTGTTTAACCCTTTCGTACTTATACCGGCCAAAACCGGCCGGCATCATATATACCCATAACGGCCGAAACCGGCTGCAATTCACCACCACGCAAAAAAATCGCCGCACAGTAAAATGTTCGTCAAGTGAGAGGTCGTCGGTAGTCCACATCGTTGGACAAGGAAATAGTCCACAATATACGTTCAAATTTTATTGTAAATCATGCAATAAACGTATAACAAGTTTATTTTATTGAAAACGTACCTTCCTTGTGGTGAAAATTGAGAAAATCGGCGAAGAATTTGCCGTTTTTGGACCATTTCCAACGCTATCGAAATCCCATTTCCCGCGGTAGAATGTTACAGATATTGGTTTCATTTTAAAGGTCATTTCCGGGTCTTTCGACCTGTGATGAGTGATTTGATTGGATAGGATTGAATAACGAAGGATTTGATTGGATAGAGATGTGATCATTCTTTGATAGCGTGACCAAATTGACCTCGACCGGGCTCTGTTAGTATCGCGAAGCCGATTAGTTGAGACGTGTGAGACAATGGCAGCGATTGGCCGGCCGCCTGTCTGCGTGTCGGTCTTCAGTGCCGGTTGAATTTCTCGCCAAAGAAAATGGCTTCGTTGAAACTTTAGCGAGCCGACTGTTGGATTTACAATGGAAATAAAGGGTTTCTCGGATTTATATGTCGGATTAAAACCCACACGGACGATGCACTGGTATTTTAGCACGATCGTCCGGTTGAATTGGGCGAATCGTGAAGAGATTTTTTATGGAAACTATCATTTGGCTGGGACATACACTCACGGTAATGTTGTCGAAATCAGAGATTTTTTTTTTGTGTATTTTATTTTCTCGCCTGGTCTGGTTTTATTTTAGACACAAATGGGCAGATATTTTGAAGGACAGATTAATTAAAGTATGGGCTTTCTGAAAATATATATATTTAGCGGGGTTTCAATCAAGCTACATGCAAATATATTGATTCAAAAAAAGACTGTCTTAACAAAATCCTCTCGCATGCATTTATCCGAACATACAAGGCTGACAAACGAGACTATCAGCAAGTAGCAAAGAGTTAATCAGTTCAGTGGTGTAGCCCCAATATCAGACCATATCCACACTCTCCGTCTAATGATGCTACATGTAATTTGTTAATTCATCATTGTAATATTGTGGCATCATTGTATCACTATGTCTAACGTGTAGTCATTATTTTTGCTTTACAACCTTGCCTGAACACACTATCACATCGATGAAAAACTGAATTGATGTATCAGTATGATATTTACCTGTATATCTAACGTTACAGATATAGTGTTCTAACTTCTAATTGCATCTTTTTCATCTCGTTACAGGTATTATCAGCTCTTGACATTTTACAACCTCCTCATATAGATTTTTTCCAAGAAATGTATCCTTTTATACAGACGAAGATAATGGAGAAATGTACAAGTATGTGTTGCTTGTATTAGTATGAGTAGTTAACATTAATGCATAGAGTTAATTCTAGGGGATCCACAATATATGTATGGGTTACTGTAATATCTCCTGTTAATATATTTCTGCATGTTCAAGTTGTTTATTGGAAATGAAAATTGTTGTCCCTCGACGCCCGAAGGGCTAAAGGGGGAAAATAGTATTGGGGTCCGTCCGTCCATCCATGCGTGCGTCCGACTTTGTTTCCGGACAATAACTTCTGAAAAACTGAATGGATTCTTTTCAAATTTGGTTTGTGGGTACCCCGCCTCAAGATCTCACTCTGGATTGTTTTTCGCACCGATCCGCCTATAGGTGGCGCCACCTGGGGGCAAAGTTAAAATTTCGTTTCCGGACAATAACTAGAAAAACTGAACGGATTCTTTTCAAATTTGGTGTGGGAGTACCTTACCTTAAGAGCTCAATTGGGATTGTTTTTTGTGCCAATCCGGTTATAGGTGGCGCCACCTGGGGGCAAAGTTAAAATTTCATTTCCGGACAATAACTTTTGAAAAGCTCAACGGATTCTTCTCAAATTTGGTATGTGGGTACCTCACCTCAAAATCTCGTTTGGGATTGTTTTTCACGTCAATCTGCCTATAGGTTGCGCCACCTTCGGGTCAAGTTAAAAAAATTTCATACAATATCTTCTGAAATCCTGGCCGGATTAGGACAAATTCGGTAATTGTGGGTACCTTGCCACTGGATCTCACTTGCGATTGTTCTGCATGCTGGGTACTGAAAGTTACGGTTCCAAGTCAAATCAATTGTTTCAACGTCGGGGGAATTGAATCCCTCGGGTTTTCATTTATTTTGTATGACAATTGAATTTGCTTGTTTGTCAAAAATACTGGCTTGCCCACTAGGCAGGGGTGGCGAGGGAAGGATAAGTCTGACTATAGGAAGGAAGGTGAGGTGATCTGGGCGAAGAGTTACTTTGTCTCCCTCGCATCTGTTTTCCATCTGTTCATGAGCCGCCTTCATTAACAGTTTTGAAACTAATAATCCCTCATTTGCACATTATTGAGAGAACAAAGAGCAGCCAGTCTGTGTCGCGACCTGTGATTTCAGCTAATCAGCTACTAGATCGTATATTTTCGCTTTGCCCCTTCTTTCAACCAGGACATTATTTTTAACATATGTACTAATATATATTTTCATTATTCAAATAAAGTGTCATTTTGTTTAGAATAATGTATAATTTGGAAAATATTAGTTGAAAATATTTCAGCTATCGCCACTTCAAAATATTCTCACATGTTAAGAGATAGGGCAAAGTGAAAGTATATTAATCAAAAACTGATCAGCTGAAGTCATGGGTCACTGCACAGAGAGTCTCTGATTGCGCATTGGCCAAAGCTGGAAAATATATTACCAAGAAAAACTAAAGATTTGAAATACTTTATAAACATAGCCTGTACCATTCAGAAAGGAAACTTCTTCATTATCATCTTCTTGTTGATGGATTTGGAAATGTGTTGATGGCATACCGATGATACAGACATAATTGCCCTAGATATCTTGTGACTTGTGGCGTTTAGCCACTTACATGTATGTGTCCAGCACATGCACACTTGGTAGGACCATATCAACATGGGTGCATATACTGTCATGTTTCCGAATAGTATTCTCAATCGACCTATAGTAAAATACAATATGATGACATTTTTGCAAAAGTTCCCCTGGCTAGTGTATGGACATTTCTCTACTCCTAAATAATTTGATGCATGTTCTTGCAGATGGTTTTTTTTGTGGAAAACTAAACATTATATTTTGTTCCATATATTTTGTTTTTGGTTTTGTTGATTACTGACTTCAAAGGCTAATTAAAAACTTACAATGTCCTTCGTACATAGGATAGATGGCTGGGAGAACTTCAAAGTGTATTTATTTAATACAACTGATAATCAATAAATCACCGCAAACTGCGTGGTGATTATTTTTAGTCCAGATCATGAGAAGCTTAAAATTAATTAACAAAGCATCTGTCTTGTGTATTTTGCCTATATAGTTCCATGCTCCAAATAAGCTTTGTGGGTTCTGTTTGCATACATACATTGTACCAGTTGTTAACTTGAAAATAATTGCATCTACAATGTATTCGGCCTTGGGACACAAAGTTTATACCCATTGTATACATTGAACAATACAGTATTCAGGTTCGACATGTTACCTGGAACAAAAACAGATATTTTCAAGGCTGGAAGAGTACGGTACATGTATATGTAGCAATTTATTATTACTGGGGGTGATAATTAGAAACTCTGGTCTACCATGCAGTTTTAACATGCATATTATTCAACCAGCTGCAGCAGTCTAGACCTGCTGCAGGGCTTGCTTCTAGCTGTGAAAGAACCTGCTCGAGTACCGAAGACATCTCCAGTTAGCACATGTGTAATGCCTGTATTCCATCTCACTGCATAAAGATAGCCATCTCCATTATTCGAATGTTCTCACAGAAATCAAATCAATTATAAATGTAGCTCGCTAAGTTTTTGTCTTGAATGCAGATGAAGATAAAGATCATAACTACTTTCGTTTTGGATGGAAGATTAGGGATTCAAGGATTAAAAGTCAACTTTATATTATACACGACACAATTTTGCTAAGATGAATTCAGTGAAATATGCAGTTAAAAGAAATAGAGCCCTAATCAATCTGCCTTTTGCACAATATTGAAAGAACAAAGAAGAGCATGCCTGAGCAGTGACCCTTGACTTTAGCTGATCAGTTAGTGGTTCGTGTTTCACTATGCTCTATCTTTTGACCCAGGAGAATATTTTGAACTGGTGATAGCTGACATTATTTTATATGTACTACAGTTTCTCAGTAGTCAAAGAAAGTGTCATTATGCTTATGCCAGCTACACATGTACCACCAGTTTAAAAGATTCTCCTGGGTTAAAAGATAGGGCAAAGTGAAATTATACGAACCAGAAGCTGATCAGCTGAAATCACTGGTCACTTCACCGACAGGCTCTACTTTTTTCTCTCAATATTGTGCAAAAGATGGATTTACTTACCTGTTCGCCATGAAAATCAAATCGAGGAGGAGAGACGACTCACTGGACTACTCAACCGACATTTGCCCATGTTGGGTTACTTTTTATTAGGTCGATGATACTCGGGGAATACCTTGATAATATTGTTATCTCCATATTTTATTCGATGGTTTGAGTATGTCCTGTGCATTCGGGGTCCAAAAAATGAAATGAAATATGGCATTCAAGTACTGAAGTCCCCTGAATGAAAATATTGACATTTTGAGTACATGTAGAACTTCAATATGCAGTTGTCCTTGACCTTTTGACCTCAGTTATGTGGTGACAGAGTTAATGCAGAGTGACCTTCATAAAATCATCGTCTCCCCACAACCTCTCACTGCCGACCATGTCAAGGTGTTTTTGTACCAAATACTCAGAGGTGAGTGCTTACATACTGATCATGATCTAACCAAGTGTTAAATAGCATCTCATGCCCTCCACATCATCAACCCAGCATTTACCCTCACATGTTGTAATCACCTCTTCGCAACACCACTTAAACAACAACAGTTCTGTCTATACTAAAGTCTGAACTTGATTTGACCAAGAATTTTTATAAGCTAAATAGCAGTAAATTTATTGTATGTCTGGGTGTCCTAATTGAATCTCTCTCCCCACTTGGTATATAATATCAAAATAATTTGACACATCAGCTTTCGATATATCAAATCTGACATTCGAAGCAATGGAACATCAGTCACCAGAGTGCGAAAAATGATTTTCTATGAGCTTTTATTCCAAGGCTCCAACAATATACAATAATTACTATAAAGTATTTCCCACTATCTCATCCTACATATTCCATATAAGGGCTCTATGGTCAGTGAGATACAACGCCATCAATCCTGATAGCACTGTCCAATTTCAGATTCGCTTTTCTTTTATGATGGTTCTTGTCAGAATTTGTCCTGGATGAGGCTACAGGCTGATCATTTTATCATGCCTGAATCACAGGCCCGTGAGGGTGGTGATGTGAGACTGGCTAGATCAACTGTCGGAGGAAATGCCTTCTAGGAAGATTTGTGTCAGACCACATGTGTTTCCAAACACAATTTGGTTCTGCTCTTCTGATTTTTATTCTGGGCAGATAATTTTATGTTTTCCCCGAGAATTGACTGGAACAGCTTTGATGTATACCTGTAGGCTTGCCGCGTGCCGGATATATAATTTCTTCCGAAATCCAGAGGAAAATATTGTATTTTCTTAGTCCTGATTTTGTTAGGCCTTCTCACCTGCAACTGTTTGATAGTTCAGGTCTCTTCAACCATTCCTTGTCATTACTTTGATAGTTCATGCCCCTGAACCATTCCTTGTCATTACTTTGATAGTTCATGTCTCTTCAACCATTCCTTGTCATTACTTTGATAGTTCATGTCTCTTCAACCATTCCTTGTCATTACTTTGATAGTTCATGTCTCTTCAACCATTCCTTGTCATTACTTTGATAGTTCATGTCTCTCCAACCATTCCTTGACATTACTTTGATAGTTCATGTCTCTCCAACCATTCCTTGTCATTACTTTGAGAGTTCATGTCTCTTCAACCATTCCTTGTCATTACTTTGATAGTTCATGTCTCTTCAACCATTCATTGTCATTACTTTGAGAGTTCATGTCTCTTCAACCATTCCTTGTCATTACTTTGATAGTTCATGTCTCTCCAACCATTCCTTGACATTACTTTGATAGTTCATGTCTCTCCAACCATTCCTCGTCATTACTTTGATAGTTCATGTCTCTCCAACCATTCCTTGACATTACTTTGATAGTTCATGTCTCTTCAACCATTCCTTGTCATTACTTTGATAGTTCATGTCTCTCCAACCATTCCTTGACATTACTTTGATAGCTCATGTCTCTCCAACCATTCCTCGTCATTACTTTGAGAGTTCATGTCTCTCAGCCATTCCTTACCATTACTTCAATAGTTCCTGTCTCTCGAACCATTCCTCGACATTACTTTGACAATGAAACTTTGGGAGAATGTTACTGGAGTGGATTTACTGTATGTTGATTCAAATAATCTTCCCCTTTGTGTTTGTAAACTTGGATAGTGTCCATTGTGGCAAAGTGAGAAATACTAATTGAATGTAACTTGATTTCCTAACATTTATTTGTTTAGAATTAGGTAGTTTAACCAATGTTAATATGAATTCTGCCTTCCAGCCTGTAGCCAGGCTGGGAAATTATTTTACTTGGCCATTGGTGTGTGTGCACCCGGTTAAGTCAGTTTTATCATAATTGGACTAATTGACATATGGCTCTGTGTATCTGGAGTATTACTCAATTCTACAGTCTGGTCAAATAGACTAAAATAGACCAAAATAGAGCTCAGTGGGTGGTAAACTTTGTCCAGTGTTTGGGTCCACTGTGGGAAGATGAAGCAGGTCATCAATACTGTAGGAGGCCTCTTGTGGGGACCAGCAGGCTGTTATACCCTTTCCTCATCAACACAGACCCTGTTACTATGGAGACTGATCTGCTGGCTAACAAGGAGTCTAAAGGGTTTCCAGTTTTGGTCTTTGTTACTTGACCAGCTGCTGGAGCTAATGTAGTGTGAAATGGCTATTTAAGCCAACCTTTGACACTCTACACCAGCCTGACCATCATGGCCTTTATTGAAGTGACCAGAGCACAGGAGTGACACTGACAAGCTGACCAGATGTTGAGGGCACTATATTCTATTGTCTAATCCATGTCTCCCCCCCCCCCCCACACCCAAACCTCTATCATTGACTTTCTCCACCAAACTGTTGCCCTCTGTCACATGCTCACATGCACAGGCTCAGACACTTGTGCACAGCTGAACAGAGACACATGCATACATACAGTGAAGTCATTGAAGTTTTGACAATAAATACAGGGATTGAAAAGTAGCCGTTTTACTCGCCAAATGCGAGTAGATTTGTATTTTGGCGACCAGAAAAAATTCCAGATCGCCAATGGCGACAAGCAAAAAAAAGCAAGGTGATGGTTGTTTTTGCAACGAAAATAGATTATACGTGTTCTACAGCCCGGTGATTTCGTTTTCAAGGAAGTCCCCTCAATCTCCGTGCAGTTGTCTTGTCCCTATGTGGTCATGTTACGATACGCAGTGCACACAGGTTCGGAAACCGGCGTTGTCTATTCAAGCTGTATGTTGTTCGCCTGGTTTCCGATAATTCCATGTGACTGAACCTCGTTTTCGATTCTATTGCAGTTGACATTTTCGCCATTTTTAGCTGCATTCGGTGACGGTAGAATGGCACGGTCGAATTTTGTAATAGGTCAATTCCACGTAAAATTAAACCAAAGTGGCAATTTTTTAATTGGATATTTTATAATAACCTATATACATATATGTAGTATATGCTCCATGCTTTCAGAAACAAGTCAGGAAATATGCATTCAATCGCCCATGGGTCAGGTGGCGCCACCTACATCTACTGAAATAATTTAGCCTGATAAGGATTTTTTACTGTATAACTGTTTTTTGTGGAAATTTGTACATAAATGCATTTAATCTTAGGTTTTTTGCAATATTCGGTTAAACAGCCACCTCTTGCTCTGATATTTGTCATCAGAACAGGCACTGGATATTTTTATTAAATCGTATGTCCAATAATAAACGTTACTGTCGTGTTGTAGCGCCCGTCACAATATTCTACTAATTTTTAATGTGCTGATAAAATAAAGGTCCATAAAATAACATGAATCCCTTTTCTTCTATTAGTGCTCGAGTACCAACTATATTAGCCAGATTTAATTTTAGCAGTTACTAATTAACCAAGGTAATTAGCGTGACGGGCGCTACAGATTTCATCGTGACGGGCGCTACAGCCTCTGATGTAGCGCCCGTCACATTTAGTACATGTGGCCCTAGCATTCAGCTGAACCAGTTGCACTCAAAATTGCAACATTGTTTATCAGGCATGAAGCCACTGTCATAAGTGATGCATGCCTGACTAGACGTAGAGATATTAATACAGGCGCTACGGATTTCATCGTGACGGGCGCTACAGCCTCTGATGTAGCGCCCGTCACATTTAGTACATGAGGCTCTAGCATTCAGCTGAACCAGTTGCACTCAAAATTGCAACATTGTTTATCAGGCATGAAGCCACTGTCATGAGTGATGCATGCCTGACTAGACGTAGAGATATTAATATTATTGGCCCATATATAATTGCCATCAGTGATTTCCTCTTTTCCTGGTTGCGAGCTTTATACTGGCCATTTCATCTTTGGATTTTGATGCAGTCACAGCTCATTTTGATTATTGGTTTTCACTTTAACCAATATACACTCAAGCTTTTGGTCACATGTTAGCTCATTATCATATGATGTTGAAGTGGCAGTGCCAAATGGCCTATTCGTCACGTAAGGAAAACACAATAGATGACTACATGCAGGGAACCTTTGTTGAACCTGGAAAAGCTACCTGACAAGGTGTATTGCACACGATCCTTACATGATGAACTGCCCCAACAAATATTTTCACACAGTCAAAACTCATTTCTTAATTCTTTCAAAGATGTCATGAAGGTGTGCATCGAACTTTTTCTGACGACATCAAGAGTAAACTCTGCAATTCAGTGCTTCCAACAGAATAAGCTACAGGTGAGATCCGGTGTTAACCCTAGCTACCAGGCCTGGGGGTGCCATCATCTTTATATTACTGCATTATGGCCCTCCCCAGCGTAAGTTCTAACCTTCGAACTGGATCTTTCTTTATCAGGATTTTTCAAAGAAAATTAATGTTGGTAAGAAAGGTGTGTCATCTGCCATCTGGATACAACATGTCGTGAAGATCATTTTTGTTGCTTGATGAAATAGCACATTAAATCAATTGGAATGATGGCATAATGTGTCTTATTCTTGGTGAATATTTCAGAGAATATTGAAATAAACAATTGGACACTTAACCATCAAGTTGTCATTGTCTTATTATAGGATTTATAGGACCTAGCCCATTCTGTTTCAGAGGGTGTAGCGCCCGTCACAAAATATGTAGCGCCCGTCACACTGGAATTTTCAAATTCAGGTTAGCAGATAATAAGAGATGGGGCAAACTGTTCTTCAACAAAGAATCAGTACTCAGTACCTTACTATGCCATACTGATAAGAAGTTAAAATCATTTGAGAAATCACAGGGATTTGGAAGTTTCCATACTAACCGCACAAATGGAGGGAAATCCCTGTAGCGCCCGTCACGTTATGCAAATTGTCTGTGATTTTGATTGGTCAATCACATTCTTTCAAATTTTTTATATTACTTTACACTCCTACATGATCTTTAACTGTTTGAAGAATGTTAGTTATATTGGAGCAGTAGTGTGCAAATCTGGCATATTACAATACCAGGAATATACTCTGAATGTAGCGCCCGTCACAATGGAATTGACCAATAGCATTATTCATCCTCGCGTTTATGGTTCTTATAACCATGGCAAAGCAGTCCAATCTTATGCAGTTTTTGACCAGAAAACGGCAACTATCCAGCGGTTCAGTGTCTGGTGGCGAAGGAAGTTCGACTGTTAGTCGGGAAGAAACCGATCAACAACGACCAAGTTTAAAAAGTTGCGTCGCAGTTTTCAGCAAAGCTGGGCGGAAAAAAGACCATCGTTGAAGTACGAGGGTGGAAAACAACTCCTGCTTTGTGAACTTTGCAAATGTCATGCTGGTAAAGAAAAACGTCTAATTTCGTAGATGTCACTTGAAATTAGTCTGTCCCAGACAATATATATTCCGAGACGTTTTCGGCGATATTTTGGAGACAATTTATCGTAGAGCATTGAAACTTATCACAGTATATCAACTAAAAAATATTATTTTTTCCCCATATTTCATTAAAATCTGTTGGGAATTGACGAAAATCACCAATACCTAACATGTTATTTTGGGGCTACGATGACATTGATCTGCCAATGTTAGAACATGCAGGCTCGACATCATGACGTCAAAAATAACCTACAAATCTTCCATCTAATTCTTGTTTTCACGATATGTTGAGAACTGCTGGACAGATTTTCTTGATACATGTACTTCGGAATAAAATTGGTACTTTTTAGTTTATCTCGTGTGTGAAGTTTCAATATCCTTCAATCAATTGTCTCCGAAATATCGCCGAAAACGTCTTGGATATATTATCTAGGACAGACAGTAGACTTTTTTTTTATTAATCCTGTTAATCTGATGAAATTTAATCCTGTTAAATTTCATTAATCCTGTAACCGCAGGATTACCTGTAAGTTACAGGTAATTTAAAATAAAAGACAACATTGAAATCAGTTGGTCATTTTATTTTTTTAGTGTCTTTCGATTTTATTTCCTCCGATTTATACCGTAAATAATTGGCCCCTAGAAGTATAATTTGGCCCCTAGAAATTTCTGATCTAGGGGCCAATGGCTACTAGGTCATAATGAAACATTTCAACCCCTGAAATATCCTGCGATGATGATCAGATTGGATATGACGATGTAAATACCAGTTTGAATAGTAGAGATTATCTGTGTTACCTGTTCATGAATATCAGTAAGATCAAGCATGGAGAGAGGTTAATAGTTCTATGGTGAACCTTGTGAACTGGAACAATTAAAAACAAAAAAAGAATGGCTCACATCAGTACTTCATAAATATTATAGATTTGATGAGCCGTTCAACATTTTTAACAGCCATTAAAGTTTGCCTGAGGACGATAATAAAGAAGAAGGAAAGAATGACTACATATCATCTATTCGTTGTTCCCAATTAAAATTAATTGTCTAAATGGCCTGTTGGTGTATTGATTCTTTTGAGGAGTCAATTCATGTCATGGTACATGTATTCGGTACGGTACATGTATGTGTATCTGCCACATCCCAGTATGTTGATTTTGAGAGTAGCAGGACTTTAGTAAATAGAGAATGTACTAAGCGCTGTCTTAAAAGAGTAATGATGTGTGAGTGATCACACCCCTCAAATATAATAGACTGGTGTTTGGGCTAAAATGTATGGATATGTTTAATTTTGAACATGATTTTTCTGACTGATTAATATCTTCATTTACAGGCCTAAAATACCTCCATTCTGCAAGAGTTCTACATAGGGACATTAAACCTGGCAATTTACTTGTAAATAGCAATTGTGTATTAAAGGTGAGTTAAACATCCAATTTACCTCCTTAATTTTGCCTTCAATATTTATTCTAGTGTTATGTACATAAGCAGAATTCAAACTATTTCATCTTTGAGGTTAAATCTGTTGATCGGTTAATGACAAGCAATACAACACTAATTAAAAAAACAATAATTATTTGATGTAATTTCTCTCTCATTTATTGTATCTTGTGTAAATTGACTCTGACTGGTTATTGTCCTGGTCATTTCACAAATATGATCATTCATGCTGGTTCTTAATCATTCCTGGAATAGTCCCATCTGCTCCCTCCATCAGTAATTTGACTATGTCAGTGGTATCCAAGCTAATTGTCTCCATATAGAATGGAATGATAAATATCTTCATGTCACTTCCTCCATTTTAGCAGAGATAAATATCTGCTGTAGCTCTCACATGAAATCCATCCATGTATTGTGACTTTCCTTCTATTGTGTTATAACATTAATCGTGAAGAATTGAGGAGAAAGACCTGACAGGGATCAGTTTACTGCTAATATTTGCAAAGTGTTCAGGTGTCCAGATTGTTATCCCATGGTCATCTGACCTACTGGACACTACAACTTTGGTGTGGTTCATTAGTACTTTTCACTTAATTGCAACCCTGGACCACTACTGATCACTGTGTCAAACTACATGTTATTCATAGCCCATCCATACACACTGAGACAGGCATCAGAAACACATGACATTCTCCATGCTGTGATACGAATGAATACAAAATACTCTAGAATTGACCTTTAATTAATTAGTTTTCTAGTTTATATGGAAAGTTTGGCATTTCCGTTATACAAATGTTATGCAGAAATTATATAGGTGCAGGTAGTATTTTACATGCTGGGTCAAATTAGGAGGCTTTATGTATACATTGTATGTGAAAAAGAAAAGTCAGAACACCTCTACATATTGGTTTAAATCTTTGAGGGTCTGCTGATTGTAAACACAATCCCATAAATTGTGATAATCAATCTTGATACATGTAATAAACCTGGCTGTAAAATTTGTCAATTTTATACATTAGAATTGCTGTCTGTCCTTGTATATGCATGTCTATCACAAATTCTTGTTGCCATGATAACTTTGAAAGCACTCCGAATATTGACTGAAGATATATTGGAAAAATTGTTCTCCTCCATACATGTATTAAAGTTGAAGTTCAAGGCCATAGCACCCCAAAACCGGATTATATCTTAAACGTATGATCACCAAACAGCTTGAAACTTCATTGGAGTGGTCTGCTAGTGATTCCAAGAGACCCGTTTATTTTAGGTCTATTTATTTATTTTATTTTATAATGCCATTATACCCTCCAAGATGCCCAGATAGTTATCAACCAAACTTCTCAGCAGTATTGCCTTTTTGATTCCGAAGTATATAATTTATTTTAGGTAAACCGATGAAAAGTCAATTTGACATCATCCCAAATCTGAATACTATCAGCCTTTACTGTATCTGGTTATATAATTCATTGGATTTCTCGGTTTTTTGTTTTGTTTTTTTCTAAATTTCATGTGATTCCAAAGAATCCCATTGAATTGAGTTTGAAGCTTCTTAGCCATTGTCTGACTGTTTTGTACATTTGTAATTTAGTCTCTTGTGCATGTTGGGGCATATTTGTCCCTTGGGACATTTTTCTCTCTCTGTCTTTTACTGAATATTATTCATATATGTATGTAATATATCAATGGAGGAGCATGTGTACATTTAAGCAGTGAGGCTCTTGGCTCTTGTTTTTTCTGTCCATGCTCCGCAGCTCGGCTGTATACATAGATCAAATATCCTGCTCCAACAAGCATGATGGCTTTCTTCTTAGTTTCATGTATGTTCGAGTTTTGCAAGTCATTTTCATACCCATTCAATTTTCAGATCTGTGACTTTGGCCTGGCACGCATTGAGGAGCCGGACGAATCTGTACATATGACTCAGGAAGTAGTAACGCAATATTACCGCTCGCCCGAAATCCTCATGGGTGCCAAACACTATAGTTCTGGAGTAGACATCTGGTCAGTGGGCTGTATCTTTGCTGAACTACTTGGCAGGAGGATACTATTCCAAGCTCAAAGTCCTATCCAGCAGGTAAAGTATAGTCAACTTTGCTATATTTGAATTGATACCCTCAATACGGAAACTCTGTAATAAATCAGTCACTCGCAGCATTCAGTCACCCCCAAATGTTGTTCACTCTTACAATTTGATCACTTAAAATTTAGAAGTACCAAGGTAAGGTACATGTACAGGGGTTATTCTAGCCCTATTTTTAATCGTGGTAATCCCGATTAAAAATTCTCCAAAATTAAGTTTGGGCAAATTATCAAATTGAGTTTTCCTATGAAAAATTCACTTTTGTCATTTTTTTGATATTTGCGTGCTACACGCGAAAAAATATTGAGTTTCTCCTCGTATTCACTTGTCAGTGTCAGTATGTCATTGCTGCGTTCACTATCGACAAATAAAGTTTTCTTCACTTGTTCGACGCAGTTTAACCCTGGTGTTGTTGTTGTTCACGATCGCAACATACATTTGGGAAAGCCGACCGATCACTCGTTGATTGGACCACTGTTGGTGTCCTGTCCAATGAGACATTCTTGCATCGCCCGCTATGTGGTTAATCTTCAATCAGCGGCCATGATCGTTATCGTATAGCAGATTGAGTTTACACCCATGTTTTAGAGAGGATTCTCCTAGGCAATGTGGGAGCTTTTCATTACTGAGTGTGGCATGCATTGGAGCTGCAAGCATCCGTTCTGTAGAAACCACTGGGACAATTGACAGTTGCGGTAAGTCCTGTTATGGCCTAGCATGATACGAAATCCTTTGAAAAGTAAATAAACGCAAAACAGTTCCGCTGGTAAACAAAATATTTATATAAATTCTGCATTTATCAGGTTTATTCAGACAATAGTTTTTACCTTGGAAAAGCAAACGCCATTTTGTCTTTGTTGTAGTTCAAGTCGGAATTTAACATATTTGCCCTCCCCCCATCCACAATTATTTTTTTTGTCTGGGATAGCCCCGCGTAGCGGTGTCGACCAGACTATGCTGCCACTCACGAAATATCTGAAAATGTGTACGTGCACTATATTGTAATGACCCTGTGTTAACCTGTAACAATCCGCCATTGAGTTAACAATTGAGTCTTATATCAGGGTATTAACCAGAAAATGAAGAAAAACAGTCTTAATCGTTTCATGTTGACTAGAAATTAAACGAAATCTGAGTGTGAGTGTATTTCATATTCATTTCTTAATTGAGCATATTGTTACCTAAATTACTAGTGTACTGCTACCTCAATTACTAGAGTGTACTGTTACCTCAATTATTAGAGCTTACTGTTACTTCAATTACTATAGTGTACTGCTACCTCAATTACTGGAATGTACTGCTACCTCACTTAATAGAGTGTACCATTACCTCAATTACTAGTGTACTGTTACCTCAATTACTAGTGTACTGTTACCTCAATTACTAGAGTGTACTGTTACCTCAATTACTAGAGTGTACATGTACTGTTACCTCAGTTACTAGTGTACTGTTACCTCAGTTACTAGAGCATACTGTTGCCTCAGTTATTAGAGTGTTCTGTTACCTCAATTACTAGAGCGTACATGTACTGTTACCTCAGTTACTAGAGTGTACTGGTACCTCAGTTACTAGAGCATACTGTTGCCTCAGTTATTAGAGTGTACTGTTACCTCAATTACTAGAGCGTACTTTTACCTCAATTAAAAGTGTACTGTTATCTCAATTACTAGAGCGTGTTACCTCAGTTATTAGAGTGTACTGTTACCTCAGGTATTAGTGTATTGTTACCTCAAATATTGGAGTGTACTGTTACCACAATTTTTAGTGTGTACAGTTCCCCAAGTTCTTTTGGATGACAGTTGGTTTGAATATTAAACAATATTTTCACTCATGATTTGACAGATTGGCTTGAAAATTGCAAGAAATTGTATGAAATTACAAGAAGTCGTACAAAATGTCAGAGATGAAAGCAAAAGATATATTTGACCCAGCATTGTTTTCATTGAAAATTAACTGGTGACAGCATTGTTAATATTTTTAAACACAACTGCATGTATCTGGATATGTATACATGTATGTGGAGGATATGTGTACATGTATGTGGAGGATATGTGTACATGTATGTGGAGGATATGTGTACATGTATGTGGAGGATATGTGTACATGTATGCGGAGGATATGTGTACATGTATCTGGAGGATATGTGTACATGTATCTGGAGGATATGTATACATGTATGTGGAGGATATGTGTACATGTATCTGGAGGATATGTGTACATGTATCTGGAGGATATGTGTACATGTATCTGGAGGATATATGTACATGTATCTGGAGGATATGTGTATGCTCTTCTTGATTTCTCCTCCTGTAGACTGGAGAACATCTACATTAGCTTTTCATTGGCATGTCAAAGATTTATCTAGATCCCATTTTGTGATGAATGAGTTTGTCTATTCTGTTTGATCAGAAGGCCTAAACTCATCAATGATATACTACATTACCAGATTGTGGTGATATATTTTTGAATATTTTTTGGGGGGGGGTTGTATAATGAAGTTACATAGAAGATAAAACTGTTGTTGAATGATGTTGGCCTTGTGGTGTCACCTCCAGAGTGTTGATGCATTGAGTGGCAGCAGAACAAGTTATAAATGACGGACTTTGTAATGTAGTACCAATTCTGCATGGAAGAGTTTATGTACTCTGTACAGGCTACACTATATATAGACTGATAAAAAGGCAGTACAACCACATGTATACATGTAGATATTGCCGAGCCATATTAATTTCTTCATTCTTCAACAATTATCATTTTACATGTAACTTGTCATGAGATTATCAGGAGAGTGTGAACACCAGGAATATACACAGAATTCAGCATGAAGAAATATCATGGAAATTCCCGCAGAATTTATGATTTCAGATATCAACGTCACCCTTCTTTTATGGGTTTACGCCAATGAACAATTGAAAATTAAGCTATTTATAAGGATATTTTTTTGTCAGTGAGTTCAGTCTTTGCCATCCATAGTGGTCATTGCAGAATGTATGCACAGGTAATGATGTCCTGGAGAGTGAGTCGCAGGTTGGCCTAGGATGGCTGGAGTGTTCATTTATGGAAAAAAGTTTTGGGATTGTTTCTGTACAGGTTCACACGATCCTGCTCTCCAAAGTGCAGGTAAAAAAGGTTGTTTTTGCTCAATAACTTTTCATTTCTTCTTAACCAATGCTTCCAAGCTTCAGGCGCATTAATCTATCTATTGTTCCATGTCCTAAAATTTGCCATTTGAATAACCCTTCAGTGTTGTTTAAACAGTGACACATATTTGGCCTAGTATTACTATGCAAATTAGATAGATGACAATTTTTTTTTTTTTTACTGCTGTTTGATGCAGATATCTGTCCGAGTGCACCTCGCTTAGGTTTTTGCTGAATTCATCTTGTGAACTGATTTATTGAGCAAAAACAACCTTTTTTACCTCCATTTTAGAGAGCAGGAGTGCCCTAACCTGTTGTACCCATCTGAATAGTTTTCATGGTGGATGATAATCTTGTAAATTTAAAAGAATTGACTGTGTATGCCACTCATAAGCATAAGTGCACAGAATAAGTGGGTTTTGGGAAGTAAACAACACATTTAAGAAAAATATGACGTTTCCTCAACGTTCACACACCTGGGTTATGGATTATCACTCTGCTCAAATCTTGATTTTAATAAGGATGTTAAGAATGGCTTCTGCTCTAAATATACCGGGTACATTTAAGTTTGTTTTTTTTTTAAATTATGCAATTTCGTTGATGCAGGAATCTAAAAACATCCTCGATTCCACAATGTTACAATTATCCAATGGTCATGCAACTTTACTAAATATTTATTCCAATTCAAAAGCTGCATATCAATTTACCATATCAGATTAAGCCATTGGGTACTGATTATCTTTTGTTCAATTTTAAATGAATCTCCCGGTATTAGACTCCTACAAAACTATGTAATAAGATGATGTGTGGGTCAACATGACAGGCCCTTTGTCCACCGTGTTGAATGTGGGAGGGGGGAGACCCTGTCCTAGTATTAACCAGTAAATATCCTTCATAAATAATATCCTGATCAAGCTTACTCTATTTTGCAAAATCATCTGCTGGCCCATTGACATGGCTATTCATGTAACTTGTAAGGTGAACATATATGAACACTCCAACATTATCAGTATGCTTGTCTATTAACAACCACATTTACTGAGGTTTGACAATATTTTTATAATCTGCATAATCCATTTTTCTCGCTTGAGGGATTTCAATTGTTGTCGTTTGAAGTAGCGTTGTCAAGGCCAGTGTAATTGCTGTAGCCGGAAGGATTGACTCTGACACTAGGAAACCTCTTATCTCCTGACTGGTTGTTAGTAACATCTGAAGATTAAGGTTACTGCTACGTAGTATTAATTCAGGGATATAGCCTGAATTAATGTACACAATAGGTTTAATTATGATACATGTACACTGTTTGGAAAAAATAGGGTAGTATGAAAGACATGCAGTTTTCTTGCCCAATTTTAAAGTGTTTGTTGATAGAAAACAAATCTGGAAACCATTTTTGTACATGTTGATGTAGGTGAACATTAGATTACATGTCGACCATAATTCCCATAAACATAAATATGACTCGCAGAACACTCCACAAAATAATCTGAAGCCTGTATATTAATGAGTTTGAATGATGAATACCTGGTCAAGGCGAAGGTTGAACTGACAGCAGCTTACTTTGATCACAGGCTATGACTGGGGGTTTATTACAATCTGAGCTAGGGCACAGGACAAAGAATCACCTGTCCATGATTGTCGATCATGCATGAAACTCATGCAGATTTCCAGCAGTGATAATTCCGAGTCAAAATAATCATTAAGAAACCAAATCTGCTATTGATCTCTTGCGAAGGAGTGGAGTCCCTTGTCTGGGGTTTCCCAGCGACTCTCAGATAGCTAATGGCCTCTCATGGAGTCAGCTGCGTTGCATGGCTTTGTTCAGTGAACTGACAGAGTTGGAGTGGCCGTGCATGCCTGCCTGTCAAGCCATATTGCTGCCCCTGCACACGCAGGACATTGTGTGGTTGGCATGCTCTCAATGCACGCAGACTGTGTCCATGCATCAGCTAAAGTGATTATTTCTTGCCATCAGTTATTCTGTCCTGAAGATTAAGGGGTCTACAGGGATGTCGCATTCTCTCTCTCTTGTCTCTAGTTTTTCTCCTAAATCAATTCTACCGGCCTGAATCAAATCCCTCGATTCGAGAGGTAGCCCGAGGCTTTTGATTGGTTATTAAACCTGATCACATGGCTCGTCTTAACTGATAGAAGCTTTGCTTGAAGGGAAATATGGCTTCATATCTCGGGTAGACCACTTAATATTTGATGGCTTGAAACAAAGGGTTTATTATGAATTCTGCTCTTTATGTTGGCCTGCTGATGTGTGAAACGATGGCCCACTAAAGGATAACTTTTATATATCTATATTCGAGAGAGAAAGAAAATTACATTTAATGTTGGATTCAGCCATATTTCAGCTAAAGAGCGACGATCAAATAAAACTTTTATCGACAATGCTAGTCAACAATCTAACATTAATCTAAAATCAATCTCAACACATTAAACAACTGGCACATGTACATACATGTACATTAAAATTTATTTAACGAGCTGATTTCTGTCAAATAACTTCAAATGAAATATATCTATTTTCTTGAAGACTCATTAAATAGCCTCTCCAAACGATTGTCTTTTTCCCTGACGTTGTCCACAAAATTTACAGGTGCATTTGCCAATTTGGCAGACCCATGTGTACAATTTTCAGTTGTGAATGAACATCTTAGATTCTGCAATAAAAACAGTTTCACATCACTTTTGAGTGAGCTTTTACAGCATAAAATTGTTCTATGCGAAACTGAACTTGGGTACAGAATTGAAGAAATTAATTTTATGCTTCACGATCGTCCAGTAACATCAAGAATGATTTATCACTGTCATCAAAATTCCTCCTGATCATATTTCAAAGATTTCCAGGGCCTGGATTTAATTTTCTCAGATTTCAAGGAATAATCCAGGCCCTGGAAATCTTTGAAATATGACCATATATACGAGAGGCTCTGGAAAGTCCTTGAATTCAATGGTTCTCTCTCTAAACCAATACATGTTTAACAGAAAGGCCAATACACATGTTTTGGGAACAGTGCAGTGCCAAAGAAATTGGAACTCTTCCGCATATGGAGATGAATGCCATTCCAAGATATGTAAATGTATGATCCTGTGTTACTGGTTTGAGTTAAATGATGAAAATGTACTGGTTTGAATCAGTGTGCCTTTCTCTTCCTTTATAAACTTAATGTAGCATGTTATTTTCATAATTATGATGTTTGAAAAGTTCCTATGCATTCTGGCCCTACTGTAGGTCACAGGAGTTGTTGTCCCTTCATACATGTATCTGATGGGGAGTTCAACTGTGTTCATCATCTCAAAACTTGTGTATTGTTTCTGTATTCTGAATTTGTGATTGTAGATCATACATGTATCTGGGTAGTTCAACTGTGTTCATCATCTCAAAACTTGTGTATTGTTTCTGTATTCTGAATTTGCGATTGTAGATCATACATGTATCTGGGTAGTTCAACTGTGTTCATCATCTCAAAACTTGTGTATTGTTTCTGTATTCTGAATTTGCGATTGTAGATCATACATGTATCTGGGTAGTTCAACTGTGTTCATCATCTCAAAACTTGTGTATTGTTTCTGTATTCTGAATTTGCGATTGTAGATCATACATGTATCTGGGTAGTTCAACTGTGTTCATCATCTCAAAACTTGTGTATTGTTTCTGTATTCTGAATTTGCGATTGTAGATCATACATGTATCTGGGTAGTTCAACTGTGTTCATCATCTCAAAACTTGTGTATTGTTTCTGTATTCTGAATTT
>JAVTVY010014391.1:0-69647 GCA_036873755.1 Hanleya hanleyi
TTGGTGTCATGTGAATCACACTGAGAACAGGAATTTATTGCACAATACAGAATTATACGGAGCATTATTTGTATGTGACAAGGACCACGATCATGAAATGCGAGGTTCGAAAGCCATGCTTCTCACAACAGGACTAGATAAATAGTTGTTGAATGCATAGCCCCCCACCAATCATGCGCCAGAATTGAGATGTCTTTAGCTGCGGGAAGGAAATTAGTCATGTTTTGAAATTATTAATATGCATTCATCGAATTTTTAACACCTGTCTTGGTTTTATAAATATAAAGTATATTTGCCGCAGCTCATTTCCTGAACTGAAATTATAAAGGAGATTGTATTGTTAGGCGGGGGTTTGCCCACAGCCAGCCGACGCATATAGGAATGTACATTTCTTCTCTCCATATGTCAATCACAATGCAATGTACAATCTGTCGTCGGCGGCAGCTGTCAATCAACGGACTGAATGTTACGGTGAACCATGATAACTTCGCATATTTTCGGTACCAAGACGTTATTATTTCACCACGTTGCAGTCGATTTCACATGCACATATTGGAGAATAAATACACAATTTAGGCGAATATATTGCCGTTGTTACAGGTAGCGACTGAACGGTCGATTTCAACGTTTGATTGGCCCGTAATGTCCACACGGTATAGTGTCATCAGTAAACAATATTTATTTTACTTTTAATTGGTTCATACTGATAGCCTTAAATCTTATTTCAGATACTGAATGCAATTTTGAGAAAGATTGAAATAAATTGTCGACGTCACACATGTTGACCTCTTGGGATTCGAACCCGGTACAACAAAATTTCGCGACGCTTGTGATCAAACGTGCGTATCCACTACAACACGACATACGAACAACTGTAACAGGCGATTTTGTCACTTTAATCTACTTACGAAAACTTCAAACGTTATGAATCATAACTTTTCAGTTTTCAGTATGAAGGACCCTTTGGACCAAAAAGATCTCCCAGCAGTGGGAATATAATGTTACCACACAACACCGGGTTAAATGGCGTTCTAGTCCACGTTCGCGTCTAAACGCGTGTCTGAAGGACTCGATTTAGACCCTTTTTCACGAAATAGCATAAGCTGTGGATTTCCGTTTCATGTGATAACTATAATCATAACGCAATCGCACTAAAACTTTCACATATTGTGTACTTATATTTTCTCTTGCCGTTACACTAAGACCTAAGTGTTTTTAGGAAATTTTATTTTTTCGAATTCAACCGGACCACGTATTGGCCAAAATCCCGCCTTATCGTACCATCACCTTTATTATAGTTCACACTTGTTTAATTGGAATTTATACATCTCCATACTAACATTGTCAGAATCTTGGAGCCCAGTTTTCCATCTTTCTCCACACATGGATGAACTTTGTCAGAGATATATAATGGAGAAAACAAATCGCAATAGTAATCAAGAACAAGAAAAGAAAAAAAACGTGTTTCCTTTTTGCTTGGAAATATGTCAATTGCATCCGCACTGGGGGAGAAAAGAGAAATTGATCAGCTCCCTATTTCCGGAGTAACCACAATATCGCCATTCACTTGGTTTAAATAGTTTATTTGACGACAGGAGCGCAATAAGCCGAACTTATTTGTGCGCCTCCCGGTAATCGCAAAGGAAATACATAGTGACAAAAGTATAATATAGACATATAAATATACGAAAGTTATTCACTTATATAACGATTTATTCTTATGACATTGGGAATTTTTTGTCTTCAGTAATATTTTCTTCAATAAGAAATGAGTAAATCAGGTAAAGTATACAGGCCTACAAACTACATGTATGATTATTATAAAAAGACATGGCCCGACTGAATCACGCAGAGACGCCATGCGGCTCCCGTCATATCTCAAGGTAGGCCGCCATGTGAGGTCTCCTATTTGTCAATAAAACCATGGAGTTCAAAGTTTTAATTCCATGATAAAAAAAATAAACCTTGAATAAACAGTTCTGATTGCCAACACATCAAGCTATTTCTTTAAAAAAGATATATGGACCGATTGATTCACGTGGAGACTTCATCACGCATGTGGCGCCCGTCATTATGCAACCTGTGAGGGGCCCTTCATTTGTAAATAAAACAAAATGACGCAGTTCGAACACCAACAAATCAACACATTTCTTTAAAGAAGATGGATATTTGTCATAGACCAATGTATTGACCAATGTAATGATTACGGAATGCATTGAATATATACACACACGAAGCAAAAGACATGGAGCAAAAGACAATAAAATCTAAAACACGGGAATGACGCGCGATGAGAAAGTAGATTTGATCCGGCGCGTTTTTTGATATCGGGATGGCAGCTTTCTGTATGTTGTTCATTTCTGCTCGAGTCAAACGCCAGCCGTTTGCGCACGTGAGAAAATGAACATGCGAAAACGAACGTGCGAAAATGAACGTCAGAGTGCATTAAAAAAATGAACGTTCAAAAATGAACGTTCAATAATGAACGTTACACTGTTCATTTTCTGACGCTGCTGTGTAAAATGAACGGCCTGACGCATGCGGAAATGAACGACCCCCTGTTCAAAAATGAACGCGTTCGCGTCAAAACTTTTGACACGCTCCCTTACTGTAAGTGTTTTCTTTCCGATCTGCTAAAACCATGACACTACACAGATCAAATAATGATAATATTTTCATCAGATTTAATTGAAAAGTAAAGCAGTTTACGTAAATTCTATCCTTGTAAATTCTGTCATTGTACAACAGTAAGTACATGTGCAAGCAAGTAATGCAACCTAGTGCGGTGTCTGCTGGGGGGGGTATCGAAATAAAATACGGAATCCACTGATGGTTGGATTTCAGAAAATTTTTCCAGTGTACTTGATTCAAAACCATTTCCATTTCAGAATAAAAGCTTGTCATCGCTAGTTCTCAGGTTCTACTGAACGAATCTTTCTGAAGTCGGATACGCAGGATTCGCTTGGGGCTAGTTATGCAACATATGTCTTTCGACCTCATTTGCTTATCGAATATGGCTGCATGGTGGCCATCTTGGATTTTCTTGTTATCGCTAGTTCTCCGGACGTGCAGAATGGATCTTAAATCAAATTTGGTACACAGGTTCCCGTCAGAGTCTAATTTTGCAACATATGTTTTTTGACCTCATTTGCATATGTAATATGGCTGTCTGACCGCCATCTTGTATTTCTGCACAAAGGCTTGTTCTCACTATAACTCTCAGGTTATACTGAAAAGTTCTTTCTCAAATTTGATACACAGGTTCTGCTGGGAGCCTAATCATGCAGCATATGTTTTTCAACCTGATTTGCATATTCAATATATGACTGCCTGGTGACCGTCCTGGACTTTCTTGTTATTGCTAGTTTTCATGACCTACTGAATCTCAATCTCAAAATTGATGCATAGGTCTCTCGTGCGGTCTAGTTATGCAGCTTTGACCTGATTTGCATAATTAGTTATTATGGCTGCCTGGTCGCCATTTTGGATTTTCTTTTCACTGCTAGTTCTCATGTTGCAGCTCTTTCTGTGGTGAAAAACATCTTAAGCCACTTTCTCCAGCTACATTCAGATGAGCTACAGTGCCACGGCACTATCTTTGGAGTACGTACTTCATGGATGGCACCTTTTGCCATCTCATTACATGGTTATGTTTATTTTACATATGCTATTTCATTACAGAGTCTGCTCTACGGGCCATATGAAACATCAGAGGATTCACTATGTATCCCTTGTTGAATTGTATTGCATTTTTGAAGGACAAATTTTACAGGGCATGCAATATCAGTATCTTGTCATTTGCAGAGCTTTATTAGAAGCCTAGGCCTGACAGCCAGAATATGATGTCAACTTTCCCATCCACGTCCTCATGAATTACCAGTATTGCATAGCCTGGCGTTATAGACCATTTCTATTTAGTTTTCACTCTGACTCACCTTAATAAAACTTTTGATTTTTACAGAATGTTGTTGAGAAGTACAGAATAAGACGAGCAAGTAACATTCCCCTTGGTGATCCTGACATCTGTTTACCCTGATAGACCAATAAGCGAAGAGAGGCGCTATGAAGATGTTATCCTGCAGGTGCCAGTTGCTCCAAGTGAAGTGAAAATGATTACTTGGACTTCAGTGAACACGGGAAAATATTACAAAGTGAAAGGACCACTAGAAATATCAATCTCGAATCCAGAGTCATCCGGTCCTGTTCTCCCTACAGACTCTGGTTGCACGGTCAGCATTACAGCTTCCCATTGCATAATGCACGAACGCATAGAACGTGGAACATAACGTAGACGTATCTGTGGAGATCATGCATGTGACCCGACGTCACACAGGTCTTAGGGACGCGTTTGAGACGTGACGTCGTCTGTTTGTATTGTTGCGATTAATTTTCAATTATGACGTTATGTCGGTGTTGTTGTTGTTTGACATTTCGCAAAGGATCACGGGACCAAGAATCTTGGCAAATCAAACGACCGTGTTACCAGGGGTCAGATGAAGTGCAGCCATTTTCCTGCGACGGAAGTGACTCCTGGTGGCGAGGTTGTAGAAATATGAAACTGGAATAACCTACGAACAGAGATGGATTACATGTACATGTGTATATTGAATTGCAGTTGTGTATACAATTACAGTGGTTTGCCTGCAATTCTTTGCTACAGTGAAAAACCAGTAATACTTTAGCAATCTTAGTAACTAAAAAAATCTTTCTGAGCAGCTGTGTAATGAGATAGGTCTGTCACCCAGATCTTGTATGGCTACTATTTACCCCGCCTTCAGGAAGTTTGTTCTTGATATGTCCTACATGTAAACTGTGGCAACAAAGCTTAAGGGTACCACCGTTTCATGTTACATCCATGTTGCGTTTGATGGACTGAAAATTACACTTGTTCATGGACTGTTTTATTAAAGTATTTGATTTAATGTGTTTACATTAGAGTAGAATGGCGCCAGAATCATCCATTGTTAACTTGTTGGTTTGACATCTTATTCTCCAATGCACTGATATTTCAGGATCAAAGAACTGTATACCAATCTGAATGTAAATATATATTGAACATTTTATCACTGACTTTTCTTTTGTATAAACTAACATAAGTTGAATATAATAGTCTTCCGTTAGTTTCCACTCCATTTCTGACTGTAATCCAGTTAATTTTTTATGTAGAAAAGGGCACGGAAACTGGATGGAAACCTGCTGGAAAATTGTAGTTCTTCACCTGTTTCTGCTGTGTTTCCGCGTCGTTTCCAGCACAGAAACCAGCAGAGCGTTACGGTTTCCAACCAGTTTCCACTCCATTTCAGCCTGTAATCCAGTTAATTTCCTTTGTAGAAAAGGGGGTGGAAACTGGATGGAAACCTGATGGAAAATAGTAGTGCATCACCTGTTTCTGCTGTGATTCTGCTTAGTTCCAGTGTGGAAAACAGCTAAGCGTTACTGTTTCCAACCAGTTTCCGCTCAGATTCCGCCTATAAACCAGTTGGTTTCCTGCGGAATCTTGGCGGAAACTGATTGGAAACTGTAACAAGTTCATATTGCGCACCCTGGATTCCGCTCCGTTTCCGCATTGGCACACATCAGTTTACGTAAGGTTTCCATCTTGTTTCTGACCAGTTTACAATTTGGAAACTTGGTCAGAAACAAGGCGGAAACTGGTTGGAAACCTTTTAAGCACGGTCTGTTTCCAACCGGTTTCCGCTTATTTTCCGCACCGCTCTATTTAGGTATTTCATGTTTCCAGCCTGTTTCCGCTCTGTTTCTATTGCGGAAACCAACAGAGTGTTACAGTTTCCAACCAGTTTCAATCCTGTTACCGGCCCACTTTCCACATAATTTCCGCTGCGGAATCTTGGCGGAAACAGCTTGGGAACTGTAACACGTCCACTATTCCGCACCTCCGGAATCCTGCATTCCGCTCAGTTTCCGCTTGGCATGCTCCATGGTTTCCGCCCAGTTTCTGTCCAGTTTACAATTTGGAAACTTAGTCGGAAACTAGGCGGAAACTGGTTGGAAACCTTTTAAGCACGGTCTGTTTCCAACCTGTTTCCGCTCAGTTTCCGCTTGGCATGCTCCATGGTTTCCGCCCAGTTTCTGTCTTGTTTCTGTCCAGTTGACAATTTAGAAACTTAGTCGGAAACTAGGCGGAAACTGGTTGGAAACCTTTTAAGCACGGTCTGTTGCCAACCTGTTTCCGCTCAGTTTCCGCTTGGCATGCTCCATGGTTTCCGCCCAGTTTCTGTCTTGTTTCTGTCCAGTTTACAATTTGGAAACTTAGTCGGAAACTAGGCGGAAACTGGTTGGAAACCTTTTAAGCACGGTCTGTTTCCAACCTGTTTCCGCTTATTTTCCGCACAGCTCTATTTGGATATTTCATATTTCCAGCCCGTTTCCGCGCTGTTTCCAGTGCGGAAACCAGCAGAGTGTTACAGTTACCAACCGGTTTCAATCCTGTTTCCGGCCCAGATTCCGCATAATTTCCGCTGCGGAATCTTGGCGGAAACAGCTTGGAAACTGCAACACGTCCACTATTCCGCACCTCCGGAATCCTGGGTTCCGCTCAGTTTCCGCTTGGGGTGCTCCATGGTTTCCGTGCAGTTTCCATCTTGTATCTGTCCAGTTTACAATTTGGAAACTATGCGGAAACTGAGCGGAAACTGGATGGAATCCGGTTGTTTCCACCCTGTTTCCGAATTCGGAAACTGGCACATTTCACCCAGTGAAGAGGACGGAATAAAACCCATAGGGATTGTTCTATTGTAAAAAGGTTATACATAATCAGGGCTACGTGTTTAGAATTAGTGCGCGAGCTAAAAATAGCTCGGGTGAAAATATTTAGGAGAGGGTATTTAAAAATCAGGCGATTGATTGCAATATAATACAATATAAAATGTGACAGTTTACGTGAGCTAAAATCACTCTCGTGACATGAATTTACGCGAGTGTTTGCGTGCAGGTGAGCACGAAGCTAAACGCTAAACACGAAGCCCTGCATAATATGAGTTGTTGTGAAAGCTGAAGAATAATGATACGGATATGAATGTAAGCGTTGAAAACATTATATACATAAAAAAACATACAATCTAAAAAAAATGTTTCACTCATAAGAGAGGAAAGCCATCCCGCGCAAGTTTAGTGAAGTTCGCTCATGCGTGAGTGAAATCCCCTCAAGTTCGAATGAAATTCGCTCAAGTATTACTCACTCAACTCGATTGAAATTCAATCAACTCGAGTGAAATATTTCGCTGAAGTGCTTGAGTCGGAAGAATTTCCACTCTCACTTGCGTGAAATTTCACTCAAGTTTTTTTTAGAGAGTAACTATCCTCCAACATTCCCCAAGTTCTATGTTCAATTAACAAATACTTGGTACCGATATACAGACAATAACGGTGGAAACACACTCGAAGCTAAATGGTTTTGATATGGTGTGATTTTAGTGATGACTTGAACATAGAAATGGATGAAAATAATTTTAAATCGGGGGGAGGGGATCCTTTGATCCTCATAGAATGAAATGAGAGACCATATGAATAGAAATGTCTATAGAGATTTGTTCTTGATTGGCGAGTGAGATAGGAGTGGGTTTTTCTAAAAAAAAAGTTTCGAAATGATACAGGTAACAGCGTTCAACACATAGAAAATGAACTTCATGTGTGAAAATGCGTGAACAGAACAGTGAACTCTCTTAAATTGTAACGGAGAATATTCGTTTTGAAGAAATTAACTTGAAGACTTAACTTCTTTTTTAGTTTGTCTATAACTATCAGAATTCTTATTCCAAATGTTTTCAAAAACTATGCTAAATGAAGGAATATTTATGAGTTGTTACTCGCCAAGGCATGCTTTGAGCGCCACTATTGCACCACTGAGAGACTTTTCTATTTGAAAGGAAGAGTTATTCACTCAAAACCGTCTCATGTCATGGAAATTCAAGTGTGCAAGAACAACTCTTACATCCCCCAAACCATAGATTCGAAAATGAATGAGTGCCCCATGAAGAATTTACGCCCCAATGATTGAAGAACACCGCCATCATCCAAACTACAGCGTACCTTCTTGGAAGACGAGCATTAATCATAAAATGAATCACCCCTTTATGTAAACAAAATCTCGTAAATGAACATATAAATACTTAAGCTATGAATAGCTATAACTGGTTCGAAACTAACAAAAGAGGAGCTCAGTCTGAACTCAAAACACGCCCGAAAAACATATCAGTCTGGACAGGTGGAACAGTGAATTGAAAAGTTTCAGCACTGTATGGAATAACATGTGATAGTTAGTGGTGTACAAGAAAACAAGGACTCCCCGTAATGCACCTACCTACCAAAGTTCAGATCCGAAGCTTGAAAAGTGTGCGATATACAACCCGGACTTGAGGGAAACTATCCTTACAATGAGTGAGGTAAACAAGGTGTGTCTGGTTGCCATGGAAACGACACACATGAGCGAAAGCAATGCATGATACGTCGCACTTACCTGCCAAACTTCAGATCTGTAGCTTGAAAAGTGTGCGATACACAGCCCGGACACGAGTGAAACTACATTTAAAATGACTGAGAAAAAGAGGGTGTGTCTGGTTGCCATGGGAACGGCCCACATGAGCGAATGCAACGCATGACACGTCGTCTTCCCCTAATGTACCCATCTACCAAACTTCAGATCAGTAGCTTGAAAAGTGTGCGATATACAATCCGGACACGAGAGAAGCTGCCTTTACAATGGCTGAGATAAAGAGGGTGTGTCTGGTTGCCATGGAAATGACCCACATGAGCGAAAGCAACGCATGACACGTCGTCTCCTCCTAGTGCATCTACCTGTCAAACTTCAGATATGTAGCTTGAAAAGTGTGTGATACACAGTCCGGACACGAGTGAAACTACATTTAGAATGGCTGAGAAAAAGAGGGTGTGTCTGGTTGCCATGGAAACGGCCCACATGAGCGAAAGTAACGCATGACACGCCGTCTCCCCCTAATGCACCTACCTGCCAAACTTCAGATCTGTAACTTGAAAAGTGTACGATACACAGTTCGGACACGAATGAAACTACATTTAGAATGGCTGAGAAAAAGAGGGTGTGGCTGGTTGCCATGGAAACGGCCCACATGAGCGAAAGTAACGCATGACACGTCGTCTCCCCCTAATGCACCTACCTGCCATACTTCAGATCTGTAGCTTGAAAAGTGTGCGTTACACAGTCCGGACACGAGTGAAACTACATTTAAAATGACTGAGATAAAGAGGGTGTGTCTGGTTGCCATGGAAACGGCCCACATGAGCGAAAGCAACACATGGCACGTTGTCTCCCCCTAATGCGCCAACATGCCAAACGTCGGATGCGTAGTTTGAAAAGTGCTCGTTATTCAGCCCGGACACCAAACGGACGGACGAGCGGACGGACGGATAGCGCCATCCCATATCACGCCCGCTTTTTCAGCGCGCGTATAAAAAGTACAAGATGCAAAATCAATATTTTGTTCAATGGCCGGACGAGTCTATTTTGTTATACGAAGCATGAATTCTGACCTATTAGCACTAATAACAAAAGAGTTATCTAACGAGGGTGATAAAATTTGTATTAAAACACTGTTTCCCTTAGGTTCTCAAAACTACGTACGTCACAATCTCATTGTTGCTCCATGCACGTATGCAGTTTGTTCATAATAAATTACATTAGCAGTTATTAGTCCTGATAAGAAATAGAAATAAGAGAACAATTCAGTGAAATTGAACATTGTCAGTTTCAGGGATCAAGTCAGGAATCAAGCGCACACAGGCCAAAGATCGGGCCCATCAGTCTGGGTTAAGCACGGAGCAGTGACACATTTTAATAAATGATGATACATACCACTATAATAGTCCTGCTGGAATTTTTGGGGTCAGTGATAACCTCGAAAATACCGAGCGGAAATGCTCTGTAGGCGAACATTTTGATCATCGCATCAACCATATCGAAGTTTCCCGAGAATTGAAAATTCGTCAGGGACCACTGTCCGACTTCTGATAATACAATCTGAACGGGTCGTGCTCCAAGTATTTCGATTTGTGCTGCATGAGAACAAGAATAGAGCAAATGTGTGAAGTAACTAACAGTTATAACCACCAATTTTTCAATATATCCCGAATGAACATTTAATCATGAGAATAGGTTCATCACAATAAATCCCCAGGAGAGCATCAGCTTTCCATATTGTGCTGTCTAATCGCAGCTGCCGAGAAACTGAAGCAGATCTTCTAGTTGAGTTTTTTTATTTTTTTGCAAAATTGTTGAATTGATAACGTTTTACATAATATTTCGACTAAACAAGGATTAGATTTAATCCGCTATGCTTTTCATAATATATTTTATAACACATAAAAAAGGTAAGAATTCAAATACTGCTCCCTTACATTCATCCATGCAAGATTGGTAGAAGGTTTTTGCTTTCCTGACTGCAGCCGGGTCCTTCGAACTCACACCTTTCCCCAGCTCGCCTGCAAAGATATATCGTAAATTAATGAGTCAGTTACCTTTTCTTTTAAACAATCTACGCTGCGTTGTGTGATAAGTTGATACATTTACTTTCTAAGCTTTCTTTGTTTCCGAATGTATTTTTCTTTTTTAATCAAAAAAAGTTGACCTGTCCGATAGAGGTATAGAAATAACCGACAAAATTCCATAGTTCTCTTTCGTCTAGCTACACATACATCAACCTAATAGCTTCAACCTAATACACGTCCACAGGCCCTCAAAACAAGAGTTTTGGGGGGTGTGGCCGGTGGTGTTACAGTGAAGTGTCGAAATATGGGGTCTCTATATATAACCACATGCTTTATATAAAAATACATTTGTATATAAAATATGGAGTTATATACATGGCAGTGTGACAAACGTCACAGGACCTACGAAGTAGGGTTCGATATGATTTAAGTGTGTACTCGAGAGATGAATTGGGGGCCCTATGTGCTACCGTGAGAGAATTTATATAGCAGTCTATAATTGACAGTGGGTACTATTAACTTTCCCAGATGTCACCGCCGGTGTGTCATTAGCGTAGCAACTATTATCGCCCTCAGTTCCTATTACCCTGGACATTTATCAGCCCAACAGTACAGCACGAGGTCACCCATCCAAGTCTTGACCGGGCTCAAAGTCGCTCAACTTCGGTGATTTTACGAGAACCGGTGTGTCCAACGTGATATGCCGTATCAGGGAACCTTCAAAAGTCACAGTGAAACATACAACCAAGGGTTCCCGATGAGCATGACAGTGCACTCGCTGAGCCATCAATAAATAATAAATATAAAAAAATAATAAATAAAATTTTCATCAGAATTCGGTCAGCTCAGAACTTACTGGTAACTATGCCCTAATGCACGTTCATGCTAAAAAATCAAGGTTCTAATGTCAACGGTTCTCCTTATTTTGTCGACGAAAGGATTCGGATGGACTGACTCACTCACTCACTCATTACCGGACGATTTGCAAATGGTAACCTACTTCGTAGGAATACAGACCTCATATTTCGACACTTCACACTATTACCACCGCCCACACCCCCAAAACTCTTGTTTTGAGGGCCTGTGTACACGTCATATCGTTTCGGATATTGAAAAATCCCAACAGTTTCATGAATGGCCGTGAGATGTGACATGGATTTTTCGTGTATTCCCTGTTCAGTTAGATCACATAGGTCATGCTTGTTCAGGTATTAGATCGATCCATAAACACAGTCTCCCGAGAAAAATGAACTGGGCCTTCCAGAATTGCTCACATGGCAGTGTGACTATGCGTCACAGGACCTACGAAGTAAGGTAGGCATTAGGACAGGCACTGAGCTCTTGGCAATCTCCCCCCCTCCCCCCCCAGCCCCAAGTTGAAATCCTGCCTATATTAAGATGGGCTCATGCAGCCCAAGTCAGAATCACCAGAGATTTTCATCAAAAATCACCACAAATTTTCGATTAAAACAATATTGAATATTTTGTTGAAGATTAAAAGTGATGGGATTGAATGAATAGTTTACCAGTGCTGATGTGAATCTGTGACACACCAACACACTCTGTGGCAGTGATTCTGTGACACACCAACAACACTCCGTGCCAGTGATTCTGTATCCCTTAATCAAGGAATCAAAATTTGAAATGACAAGAAAAATTTAGACATAATTACACATGTAATGTTTTTGTTTAAATTATATCCCAGTGTGATACTTTTCTACAGTATCAGTACTATGTTACTATCTGTAGCGGTTGAAACCCAGTAAAACTTAAACAATTAAAACCAGTAAAGAAATTTGTCTGTTGAATAACAGAAAATATGGTATGGAGATTTGAATGAGTAAACTACTAAACAACTTACATGATACCAACAAAATTTCCCAACACAAGCTGGTAAATTCCTTGGGTGGCTTGCAGGATGGCTTTGTTTCACCCTCAGTAAACTTTTATCATTGTCGCTCACAGGCTAATCTGAAGGATACCACATCTATCTTTGTTCTGCTGGGTTATTGCATAGTCTGACTTAATTGGTTGATGTAGGATATTTCACCAGCAGTGGCAATATGACCTAAATTTGAAGCCTGATTTGGTCGGTGATGACATGTTTGGATGTGAAATAGGATACACGTTAAAGACCACAGTTACTATCTATAACGATATACTTACTTCTGTGTATTAAGAATGTAATGGTAATGTTGGTAATAGCAGTGAAGATAAATGCACTAACAAATGATGGAAAATTATCATTTCCTATTTCATTATCCCATCACGTTTTGTACTGTGTTATATACAATGTATACAGTGAAACATACAGCCAATGGTTCCCAATGGACATGACAGTGCAGTCGCTGAGCTATCAATAAATAATAAAAAAAATCATTAAAAATCAAATTTTCATCAGAATTCGGTCAGCTCAGAACTTGCTGGTAACAATGCCCTAATGCACGTTCATGCCAAAAATCATGGTTCTAATGTCAATGGTTCTCCTTATTTTGCCGACGAAAGGATTCGGATGGACTGACTCACTCACTCATTACCGGACAATTTGCGATCTGTAGCCTACTTCGTAGGAATTTAGCGAGAGCACAGAGGGCGATCTCATTTCCGGTGTGGCCGATGTGAAAGTATTGAAAAAAAATTGTGTTGAAGCCATTTTAGCACCAGAATTGTCTTGAAAATAACACAAATTGTGTTGGAATCAATATCAATTTGTGTTCAACTCAAAATGAGTTTCTGCTGAGTTATGGAGTTCAACACAAATCCATGTTGATTTCAACACAAGCCATTTTAGCACAAAATTGTGTTAGAACAACACTATTTTTCCTACGAAGTAGGCTACCATCTGCAAATTGTCCGGTAGTCAGTCAATCAGTCAGTGAGTCCATCCGAATCCTTTCGTCGGCAAAATAAGGAGAACCGTTGACATTAGAACCTTGATTTTAGGCATGAAGGTGCATTACGGGACTGTTACCAGCAAGTTCTGAGCTGACCTTCTTTTGATGAAAATTTCTGGTGATTTTTGTAGAAAATCACTGGTGATTCTGACTTGGGCCGTGCCCATCTTAATATAGGCAGAATTTCAACTGGGGATCCAAGAGTTCAGTGCGCATCGGAGTCCTAATGCCTGCCCTGCTTCGCAGGTCCTGTGATGTCAGTCACACTGTTCACATGTTTTACAATGTACACATCCACAAAAAAATGGCGATGACAGCAGAACGGCAAAAAAGGTGACCAGTTAGAGCCATCAACTTATTTCATCAGCTTTAAAAGGAATGAGTGTAAATTTTAGGCCATTGCCTTTTTAGGCTGATGCGACCTGGTCATAAAAGGTGGTGATGTGCGATGAACTGAGCCCATCACCATTTTCCATCACTTTTAAAGAGTGATGACCTGGTATTATCACCATTAAAGTTGATGGACCATCACCATTTTTCTGACTGCTTATTACTGGAAAGAATATGTTTCTAATATTAAGGATATTCTTTGAGGAAAATGACTGCATAATGAGCGCCAGATCTCACTCTTAATTATTATATTGTGTCACAACCGGAAGATACCATCATCCGAACGCATGACACGATCATACGTAGAAACTTCTGCTGGTAGCCATGCGGTAACGGGTGATATCTGAGTGTATTAGGGCGTTTTCCAAATGGTCACATCCGATTGGTCCTGTTAGCTCCGACATCGGCGCAATCACATTCATAAAACGAAGACACACCTCCAGAAAGCGATCGATTGAAATGATTCATTGGTGGGCCTCGGAGTGCCCCCATCACAAAATAAAAATTATATCATTTTCCTGTGAGCTGTCGCCAATTTTACCTTTTACAAATATGTTAGGCCGCTTGTAATATGATTTTCTTAGGGAAAACAAAGAAGCATGCTCCATTAGAGGGAAAAATAAAATAGCTAATTCGCACAAATTCGGTTTGGTCTCCCACAGTCTTGCGCCTCAAGCATGTCGAGCACTTAAGTGAAATTGACATGTCTCATGTCTGAGATTCCCAGGTCCAAGTATTTGAATACGGACAATTTCATTGGCTCGTTTAAATGGAGCGGACATGCGACTTGATGCTTGGGGAAGCTGACATCGGGCGAAATACACGGAGAATGAAGCGACTGAGCTAAGGGTAGTGTTAAGCGAAACGTGAAATGCCCTTAGCAAGCTAAGATGGAAGATACGTTTCGGTGACAAGAAAGGATGCGTCCGTCGCAAGCAGGGAGCTTTTTAGGTGTAGCGTTTCCGGAGTTACCAAAACACAGGGGATTCGTACTTCCATTATTTATATTCTTAAGCTTGAAGCTTAATATTGTGCCGTGTAACCTGTGAGGATTTCCTGGACGTCGTCGTTGACTTTGGAGAACCTGTTGTGAGTCTCGTAGTCCTCGGACGGATTGTCCCCCATCCAACCTCCACAGGCGTACTGATAAAAATCGTTACACGGATGGGTCGAATCATCCTGGGATTTTATCGACATAACCTCTGAAGCTGTAAAAGATATAATTATAATAATGATGATGATGTTTACACTTTACATATGGTCTTGCTGAATTCCAAAAGTATAGGGTATATCAAATTAGACGATAACTGGGTGACCGGTCTGATGTATTCACACGTTCTGGGAGTACGTTAACCTGCCAATAATTCCGAGGACAATACTGTTCACCACAGACAAATACTGCGACAGTTGTGGAAATACTTGGGTTCATATCAAAGGACCCGGTCTCAAATCAATCAAACAATGTTGATAATCGATGTTCAATCGTTTTGGTGTGACTGTGAACCACCAAAGACCATTTACCAAGTTCCCCGGTACAAAATGGAATCTCAGCAACCAGTGAAAAAATTCTCAGAATAATACGACAAGCGTGCATTCATCTCTTGTCTCAAGCTTCATTTTTACTGATTCCCGTCTCATGCAGAACTTCATAGTTTAAGATATTTACCGAGCTCTGATCCTGGACCAGTTGGTTTCACTTTCGGATGCCATGCACCTGGATAAACGAGGCAAAATGAATGACTATATAACAGTACATTTCAAGGGGTTATTAAAATGACATCTCCGTCAGCAAAACATAACAATACAGAATCGCCATCCTTGCGCCAATATACCTGAATATGTTAACTAATGCTAAATGAAGGCACGTGTGACAATATCCCAACGCATGTCAAACGAATATATCAACGTCTGTATATATATATATAGGTTTACATTTATATATGCAAGATGATAATTCACGATGTCCGGTGAAGATTTGCTAGATTCCGAATGTAAATCGGTTATAGCAAAGACACGAAAGATATCTGTAAAAAACGTCTTCTGGATGCAAAATTATTCGAAAGAAGAAAGCAGAATTTCGATGTGACTGTCGGATAAGCGACCGGACTATAGTGTTGAGTGTGGGCAATTATGGTCAAATTGATGTTGAATTTTTACTTTGCTCCGTCTGGTTAATTCCGAAAATTCTCACAGAATCTTCAAAAATAATTGCTCAGACGCAAATAAGAGACACATATTCACAGTACGGTATTTAATATTATCGACGAGTTCTGCGTTGGAAAATATCATGTTGAGTAATTGATTTGGTGTTGGTGACCGATATAATGCATTTTAGATGCCATAGCTTCCCTGTCCAAGAGGAGGTAAATCTGTATAGCCCCGCTTGACAGCATATGCTATCGGTGTGGTTGTTCTATGTCACATTTGAAAATTTCTAAACATTTTGTCCGACATTCGAAAGATCTGAACGCGTGCATTAAAATGGAATAAAATTGAGCAATTTGAGCGAAAAGGGCAAGACAGGTGGCTGATTACAATTCAGCTGAGCGTATCATAAGTCATAGAATATTTAATAATATATAATAAATGTATATATGGAAAAAGTGTTGCTGGTGTATAATAGTCTGCGAGAGTTTCCGAGTACACTAGGATATCACATTTGCCAGGTAAAGGCATTTTCGTGGGATATCCGGTCCTTCACCTTCCTTCTATATCTCTGGTTTGGCAGGTTTTTTCATCTGAAATCGATGTTTCCAGAGAAAACCTCAATGTTATCATATTAATAATGGCGATGGCTTAGCACCAGTTGTCCGAATTAAAATCCCACTTTTTACCTTCTAAACCATAGCAGGATTCATACAAGTCGCTTTTTACTACCGAATACCGGTGGTAAAAAAAATTGAAAACTCAATTCATATGGAAGGAAACTCAATTGCTTTCGTTTTACTGGACAAATACTCAATTTTTCGTGGAAAACTCAATTCGCCAGACATGGTCAAAGTTAATTTGACAGCCCCAAATTACGAAATAAACTCAATCAAATGACGATCTCACCGTGAAAACGACACTAACAGGCGCCGGGAGCATGCCACCACGTGTGGTGGTGTTGTTGTTAACGACTTCGAGTATGCTGATCACAGCGCCGCGTAGCGGCAGACACAATTGCTTGCATACATTATTTCCGAAACCCTCAAACGTTTATTGTGTGGCAGCCTGCATTCGTACTGCCGAGGGTTTCCAAACTATCACTGAAGTTTGACAACAGGGACTGCCGCCCAAAAGTTTTTATCGGTCATCTGTCGCCGTAAAAGTTATTTTTTTCTTCAACTTCAGACAGACCCTGTGTAGCTGTTGTTGTCATCTTTAAATCGCGTAGGTCATCAATTGTCCGCAAGAGTTGCAAGTTTCAGTAATAAAATACAAAGAAAAATCTGCCCTCGCGTTGTTGTTACGTAGTTGAAAACTTTTGTGCCTTACTTCCCTATTTTGAAAGTGAACTCTTCCAATTCGATTCATCGGCTTGTGGGCTTACAACACGGGTCAGTGGAAGTTTCCATTACCGCAATAGGGTTGACAGCCGACAGACAGTCTTGCGCTTTGTAGAGCCACGTGCCTGCAGTCAGTCGACCATATTTCCCGGCTAAATCTGGATCGTGATGCCGACGTTCGGTCCATTCAGTATCCATCAAACACGAAGTAAAAAGTGAAATGTCCAGCGATGTCAAAGATTGAAAATACATCAAGACTAAACGTCTAAATTTCACATGACTTGCTAAAGCCAAGACCGGGTCGGCGTATTCGACTGATGAAACGGAATTCGACTGATGAAAACGGAAACTCGGTCGGTTATTTGTTGATAGCTCGCTTGATACTGGTTCGATTCTGACCATCTAAACTTTCCGGAGTAGCTGAAGAGATTCTCTTTTCAAAAATATATAGTTTGATGACAAAAGTTTTTTAATTTTTTAGATAGTGGGCAACTGAAATTTTCGTGTCGAATTCGCTGAAATTTTTTCTGGACCGACCGACATGTGGTTTTTCTTGTCCGGAAAATTACTCCGTGGACTGACTGAAATACGTTTAGGTTTCCGGAACGCTCTACTTTCTTACGAATAAAATGATATAAAATATATGCATGTACCTTCTACCGTTTTCCTTAAAAGAGTTCGCTGAAAAAAAACAATTGAAAATCACAACATTTTCAGTTGAATCTGCCGTAAAACGGATTAGTGAAGCGAGTTAAACACTCGGATTTGGAGACGGACTTCAGAAGATTCCGAAAATCCGGAATAAGGATCGCGGGTAAGTTTATTGAAAGATTGGTTATGTCGGTAGGTCATAAGTGTCGAATTAAATTTAAAAAGCATAGTTTGCAAAAAAAATATCCTAGTTTTCAAATAAATGAATGTTTGTCATGTAATAACTTAATGTAAATGGAAATAGTATTTTTCTATGGTATAAATATATTTTTTAATTGATCATTAATTTTAAATACGTATATTTTGATGCATGTACCTTCTTATACCTGAAAAATGACCAGGAATATACATATTTTGTTCTCAGTAATTATTATAATTTATATGAACTAAAATGAATTTTATCATTGTGAGTTTTGTTCACTTACTGATTTTTTGACATCTCACAGCCCAGACTGGTGAACAGTTAAGTTTTAATCCCATGCAATTAATCCCCAACCGCTAATCCGTTACAACACTTGCCGAGAGTGACGAAGATGTGTTTAGAAGATGGGGAAAATGATACCCTTCCCACGGACTAATGAGAGTGGAAAGATAGTTAGAATTAGATCATTTTTGCTTGTCAAAATTGTTTTTACTTCATTTTATAAATTAAATTATATTTATATTATCAATTAGTAAATTTATATTAATAACAAAACCAAGAACAACAATGACTGAGAACAAAATATGTATATTCCTGGTCATTCTGCATTTCGATTATAAAAATATATATAAAATTAATGATCAATTCAAAATTAAATACTATTTCCATTTACATTAAGTTATTACATGACAAACATTCATTTATTTGAAAACTAGGATATTTTTTTGTGCAAACTATGCTTTTTAAATTTAATTCGACACTTATGACCTACCGACATAACCAATCTTTCAATAAACTTACCCGCGATCCTTATTCCGGATTTTCGGAATCTTCTGAAGTCCGTCTCCAAATCCGAGTTTTTAACTCGCTTCACTAATCCGTTTTACAGCAGATTCAGCTGAAAATGTTGTGATTTTCAATTGTTTTTTTTCAGCGAACCCTTTTAAGGAAAACGGTAGAAGGTACATGCATATATTTTATATCATTTTATTCGTAAGAAAGTAGAGCGTTCCGGAAACCTAAACGTATTTCAGTCAGTCCACGGAATAATTGTCCGGACAAGAAAACCCGCATGTCGATCGGTCCAGAAAAAATTTCAGCGAAGTCGACACGAAAATTTCAGTTGCCCACTATGTCAAAAATTAAAAAAACTTTTGTCATCAAACTATATATAGCTACTCCGGAAAGTTTAGATTGTCAGAATCAAACCAGTATTAAGCGAGCTATCAACAAATAACCGACCGAGTTTCCGTTTTCATCAGTCGAATTCCGTTTCATCAGTCGATTATCTGATCCCGCCAAGACCTGCAATCATGATCGGGTTGTATTTTTGTAAAGTACATTGACTGGTCTACAACTTCACTCGTGAGGTGTCAGTGCGACTGACACTGCGACGAGACCAGGCTGCATATTTTATCTTCGTCTGCTCCATAAAGTTGACTCCTCGTTGATTATAAACAATAAATTTTCATAGTTGAAAGAGTAATGGAAAACCATACTTTAAATACGAGGTGACCTCCAGAACTGGATTTTGGAAAACTTAACAGGAGATAAATAGCACTCAAGAAATTTGCTTAAAAAATTTAACATTGAGTAAATGTAACCATCCACAATATTCCGTAGTTTTCAGAAAATTTAGACTTTAGAACTTGGCAGATCTGTCTCATGTAAAAACTTTATTAAACTTTAATTCAGTAACAATCTGCAGAGGCTGTGTTTGGTGCAGTTAGCTGCAGACAAGAGGACATGTTTCCTGGTTCGATCGTTTGCTGTTTTGAACAATTACTGCTTGATTTCTCCCTCCAATTTCATTCGTGATATAGATCCCCATGTCCATTGTTATTCAGACTGATCTTGTGGTACGGTACATGTAAATCTCTCGGTTTTTATACTTCATTCGATGAAAACTTTAGCTGAAGACGCGCTGAATAGAATGAGTTTTATTGAATTTGGATATTGGGTAGATGAAAATGTTTTGTCAAAAATATCCCCTGCTCATAGTATAATATATTGACCATATTAAAACACACCAACAACATCCTGTGCATGGTGGTGGTTGAAATATTTGATAACAGAATACCAATAGGTAAATCGGTGGTAAAAAATTTTGAAAACTCAATTGCAATCTTTGAATCGGCGGTTAAAAATTTTGAAAACTCAATTTCACCATTGTGAAAACTCAATTTTGAGTAATATTGAGTTTTCGGTGGTAAAATTTTTGACTTGTATGAATCCCTGCATGTAGAGTTGATTAAGCCTGGATGACAACTTTTAACACGCGATGCCATCAAAAAGTTTTCTAGCCATCTTTGGGTTGGGTGGCTGGTCTACTACTATCAGTCATTCATGCTAAGGAGTCGGTCAGATTCAGCAACAACAACCAAAACAATAGAGAATAGCCGATGTTTTCGGGCTACTCATGCACATGCTTTCAAGTGGCAAAATCAGACTAGAACAATAGAAAATTTTGTTTTGCCTTATGGAACTTCATTGGACAACATTTTCACGCTCTATTTCAGAATATTGAATCACTGGATTCTGTTTTACATGTTCTATGCATCAGTAATTTTGATTGGAACTTGGACACAAATTACCTTGTCTTTACAGTGTGTGTCATAGTATCTGGCTGACAAACTGAATTTCATATTTACATGTAACGAAGAACTTAAGTTAGAAGATATCCCCAACTTTAAAGTTAAAGTTTCAAACCACTTTCTGGAGAAAAGGGAGATGATATTAACTATCGAGAGTTGTTTTTCTTAAATACCGGTGCTACGGGTGTCCAACCTATTATCGTGCTTTTTTGAAGGTTTATTTGGAATATATAAAAAAGTATTTCTCGAAATGACATGAAAACTGACACGATGATTGCTGAGCTCATCAGCTCTCTTCTATTATGAATTCCATCGATGACGTCACTCCCTTCTGCACGTGCTAGAGCTATTTTTAACTCTACTTTTCAGCTCAGTTCCCGCCGTGGACAGTACCAGTTATCAGACACCCATCGTGAACAAGAATTTGACGTTGAAGTACAATGTATTTTCAAGTTTTGTGCATGACAATCGTTAGTTGGAGTTTTGACATTTAAGATGATATTATCATTGTTCAATTTCTATACGTATTACTTGAGAGCGAGATCGGAAAGACAAAGTGGTAGATCGAATTTCGCACCCCTGCCACAACACGAGAAATTTCGAATTTTGATGAAAACAAAAATGTTAGATTTAAATTTTTTAACTTTCGTGGCTACCTATAATTCTATACTTTGCATAACAATTAGAAATGATCTCCCCTTTGTTCTGACATATTATTGTCCTGTCGTCATGAGCACAACACGTATCCATGAGATGCATGTCCGATAACTGACCTGTCTGATAACTGTTCCGACACCCGTAGGGTTTTCAATAGTGTACGTGCCACTACAACCTAGAAAACAAATCATAACAATTTGAAGGCCTCAATTAAAGGAAATTGTTCGCATGCACACGTATTATGTGATGGCGGTTTCCGTCCGTCTGTCCTTCCGTCCGTCTGTCCGGTTCTCGTGTCCGGTCTATATCTGGGACAGTTTCCTATCCACAGCTCCAATTTTTGGTGAGTGGATACCCTACGGGGAGACAATGTGTCGCATACCAAAATGAAGGTCGAGGTCACAGGTCAAAGGTCACTGGCCTAAAAAATAGGAAATCACTGAAGTGTTCGTGTCCGGTCTATATCTGTGAACGTTTTCTATCCACAGTTGCAATTTTTTGTGAGTGGATACGCCAGGTGGAGACGATGTGTCGCGTACCAAAATTGAGGTCAAGGTCAGAGGTCAAAGATCACTGTTGCCAAAAATCAGGAAATCATTGATCGTTGACAGTTTTCTATCTACAGTTCTAATTTTTGGTGAGTGGATGCCCTAGGGGGGAACGATGTGTTGCATATTAAATGTAGGTCAAGGTCAGAGGTCAAAGGTCAGTGTGATTGAAAAATCAGGAAATCGTTAAAATTTCTAATTTTTTGTGAGTGGATTCAATAGACAAAAGTGAAGTGATGCTTACCAAAAATTAGGTCAAGGTCAAAGGTCACTGACCCCAAAATTAGGAAATTATTAAAAATAACATTTTTTGTGTCAGTATAAACATTAGGGGGACACAATGTGTCACATACCAAAATGTTGGTCAAGGTCACTGTGACCCCAAAATCGTGAAATTGTTAAAAATCATGATTTTTTGTGTCCATTGAGAAATTGAGGGGAGACGGTTTGTCATGTACCAAAATTTAGGCCAAGGTCAAAGGTCAAGGTCACTGACCCCAAAATCAGGAAATCATTAAAAATCATGATTTTTTGTGTGCATTGATAGATTGAGGGAAGACGATGTGTTGTGTACCAAAATGAGGTCAAGGTCAAGGTCACTGTGAGAAATCATTAAAAGTCACATTTTCATATGCCTGTCGAAGACGAGGTCGTGTAATGCGATGTTGCGTTCTGTTCATTCATCCATTAACATTTGTTCATGCGATAGCTCTAGTTTCAAGGTATGGATTGGTACCAAACTTTGAGTATACCTTACTCGCATGGCGAAGTGGAGCCACACATATGAGATCAATTTGTCAAAGGTCTAGGTCGCAGTCCCCCAAAACTGAATCAAGCTTAGCTGACTAAATGTGTTGGAATATTCGAAGTTCTTATATGGTATTGTCCTGTGGAGTTGTCTCCCATGTTTGAAACGCTTCATTTAGTTAAACTGTTGTGAAATAAAACCATACATTTACTAATTTAACGGGGAGAGGAGTCCTTTATGAGCTTCACACCTGTTTATTAACTCAAGAACAAAGGTTTACTTCATCACTTTCTTCTTCCTTCATGAAAAATTCTCTCCTCTGAAAGGAATCCATTTGCAGGAAAACTACTATTTTCTTGTGTTTGACTATTGTTGATTTCAGTGTGGGATATGTGAGCTCTCAGCGCTTGCTTCAAGGTCAACTAGTTACCAAGAGTTAAGCTCAGTTTAGTTTATCATTCAATATAAGATGTGATATATGTTACATTCTCATAAGCAAAAAATTGTAGACCTTTCTCTGTATTGCTAGATCAATTGGAATCAAGGCTATTAAACAACCTTGAAATTTGAACCAATGTAATTCCAGATATACGGGCGTATATTGAAGCCCCTTGGGCTCTTGTTTGAGAATATTAGCATTATCTGCATAATAAATTGGATCTCATTCACCAGCCATTATTATGTCCATTTGTCTATCTACATTTAGTAATGTTGGATATAGGCATGTTTAAGATGTGGATTACTTTGGGTATACCTTATCACTGAAGTTGAAATAAAGAAAATCCCTTTTGATTTTGAGATCCAGTCGTCAATGAAACCTTAGCTAGACAAGACAATTATGGTGCTATATTTGGGCAGTTCATTGTTGCACACCAAAAGTATGCATATAGATTTGCATGTTTTCTATGGCATCCAACTGTCTGTTGATTTTCCAACTGCCATGACTGTAAATGAATAGCAATGTCAATGTGTGGGCTTACATGTGAGTATGTACTCTGAGATTCTGCAAAGTTCTGCTTAAGAATGACTTAGGATCACATACATGTATCTAATCTGGTAGAATGATCCGGCACATATTTTGAAGGCCATGCAGTCTTGCCTGATATAGCCACTTAGCAGTGGAAGAGAGATAACTTTAGAAGAAAACCATTACTTGGCCTGTACAAATTATTCCCCTGATCTGCCTGCAGGTTTCTGTTTGATCAAGGATTAACTTAAAGCTGTTGCAGACCAACTTTGAACTATCATGATAATTATTAGCTTAATAAAGCATGTTAATAAGAAGTGATTTTTGTGTCCATTTTTTTGATACGCCCGCCAAAAGGCGGACGTATTATGTGACGGCGGTTTCCGTCCGTCTGTCCGTGTGTCCGTCTGTCCGTCCCCCGTGTCCGGTCTATATCTGGGACAGTTTTCTATCTACAGTTCTAATTTTTGGTGAGTGGATACCCTACGGGGAGACGGTGTGTCGCGTACTAAAATGAAGGTCAATGTCAGAGGTCAAAGGTCACTGGCCTAAAAAACAGGAAATCACTGAAGTGTTCGTGTCCGGTCTATATCTGTGAACGTTTTCTATCGACAGTTGCAATTTTTTGTGAGTGGATACGCTACGTGGAGACGATGTGTCGCGTACCAAAATTGAGGTAGATGTCAGAGGTCAAAGGTCACTTGCCTAAAATCAGAAAATCATTGATCATTGACAGTTTTCTATCTACAGTTCTAATTTTTGGTGAGTGAATGCCCTAGGGGGGAATGATGTGTTGCATACCAAATGTAGGTCGAGGTCAGAGGTCAGAGAGACCGAAAAATCAGGAAATCATTAAAAATTTCTAATTTTTTGTGAGTGGATTCAGTAGGGAGAAATGAAGTGTCGCATACCAAAATATAGGTCAAGGTCAAAGGTCACTGTGACCCAAAAATCAGGAAATAATTAAAACTAACATTTTTTTGTGTCAGTAGATACATTAGGAATTTAGGGGGACACGATGTGTCATACCAAAATGTAGGTCAAAGGTCAAAGGTCACTGTGACCCAAAAATCGTGAAATTGTTAAAAATCATGATTTTTTGTGTCCATTGAGAAATTATGGGGAGATGGTTTGTCATGTACCAAAATTTAGGTCAAGGTCAATAGTCAAGGTCACTGACCCCAGAATCAAGAAATCTTCGAAAAAAAATTTTTTTTGTCAGTAGATACATTAGGGGGACATGATGTGTCACGCACCAAAATGTAGGTCAAGGCCGAACGTCAAGGTCACTGTGACCCCCAAAATCATAAAATTCATAAAAATCATGAATTTTTGTGCCCACTGATACATGGACAGAAGACGATGTGTCGTGTACCAAAATTTAGGTCAAAGGTCAAGGTCACTGACTCCAAAATCAGCAAATCATTGAGTCACATTTTCATATGCCTGTCGAAGACGAGGTCATGTAATGCGATGTTTCTTTCTGTCCATTCATCCATTAACATTTGTTGTCCATGCGATATCTCTAATTTCAAGGTATGGAGTGGTATCAAATACCTTACTCGCATGGTGAAGAGGAGCCATACATCAATTTATCAAAGGTCAAGGTCAAGGCCATACATCAATTTATCAAAGTTCAAGGTCACAGTCCCCCAAAACTGAAGCAAGTTTTAGTTTGAATATTCAGAGGTCTCTCCCCTAATGTATACAGCATTTGTCATGTGGTGTTGTCTCCCATGTTTGAAACAGCTACATTTAGTTGAACTGTTGTGAAATAAAAACCATACATTTACTAATTTAACGGGGAGAGGGGTCCTTCATACGTGTTTATCAACTCAAGAACAATAGTTTACTTCATCACTTTCTTCTTCCTTCAGAAAAATTCTCTCGTCTGAAAGAAATCCGTTTGCAGGAAAACTACTATTTTCTTGTGTTTGACTATTGTCGATTTCAGTGTTGGATATGTGACCTCTCGGTTCTTGCTCCACGGTCAACTAGTTTCCAAGAGTTAAGCTCATTTTAGTTTATCATTCAATTTTAGATGTGATATATGTTACATTCTCAGAAGCACAAAACTGCAGACCTTTCTCTGGATTGCTAGCTACCAATTGGAATCAAGGCTATTAAGCAACCTTGAAATTTGGACCAATGTAATTCCAGATATACGGGCGTATATTGAAGCCCCTTGGGCTCTTGTTGTCAAATACATTACTATTCTATGAATTTTACATACACAGCAGAAAATCTACTTACATTTGTACATGTATGCACCCCTTATTTCAATCCTTGAGCTTACATGTACATGTATGCCGTCAATCAAATTAACATAACACGAGGCATGATACAAATTGTTTAACAAATGACAACAAAAACATGTGGCTCCGCTGCTATATAGGGCGATTCCACGACAGAGAGTGAAAGTTGCTCAAATTTCAAACTGCTAGGATTGTGACATCTCTTCATTTTTTGTATCAACCAGTACCCGAACTAAGACAAAATGAAGTTTTTGTCACTCAGTCGTCCACATTGTAGAAAAAAAATAACGTAGAAACACCTAGCAAACTTGGACAGCCATAAAATGTGATTTTCTAGTAGGCCTCAAAATAAGATGTAAAATCCTAAGTATTCATCTCAGTTTGCTTATATCTGATGTAAGTTACTAACAACCATGTATTCTAATATGGAAACTTGTCAAATTTGTTAAGTTGACAAGACTTTGTCATTTTCACTCAATATTCAATCAGATTAGCACAATGTAACTTACGTGACAAATTTTCATGGGTCATTTTGTCAACAGATAATACAGGCAATAGACAAATGATAGATATAAAAAACCTCTTCTATCAACGAAACTACCTCATGTCCACTAGGAACATACACCTCTTAACTAGTTAAAAAACAAATAGTTGAATAGAAATTTGGACGAGTGAAGTTGTGTAACTTACGTGACATGTCACGTAAGTTACAAAAGTGTCACGTAAGTTACATATAACAAAACCATGTAAACTGGGGAGCATTTTTTTCTCGAAAAGTATGCTATATTTAGATACTCCAAACTGCCCTTGCAGACTAAGTACAGGGTTCAATCCCATATACAATTCCAATGTTTTCACTGAAAATATGACAATGAGTTTGTTAATTAAATAGAAAATAATTAGCAGTTAAGTATCCCAGAAATTGTTATTCCTGTATAAGGGCAATTCCGTGTAAACATGGACATGATCAGTAAAAAATAAACCTAATGGTATGCTACTAATTCTTTTCCTATAACATAGTGTATATTCCTAAGTTCGTGGAAATAATATTTTATGTGGGTTTTAATCCACTAATAGACTTCTATTTTTTTATGAAATGTCGTGCAAAATAGCATAAAATTCTCTGTTCATCATAGGGTAGATTTGTCATCTTGGCTACTCTTACTTTATTGAATAAATCTTTATCTATTGTCTACAATACATTGGCCTAATCATGTACTTTAACCAGAAAATGCAGGTAGCTGAAATTCCATTTAGTTTATGTAGCATACACAGTTGTATGCTATCATGATATATGATGTAACCTGAGTCACGAAAAATGATTTGTTTCTAAACTGATAAAAATCCCTGAGCAGCATTAGAGAAATATTTCATAATTTCTTTGTCTTACTTATGCTGTAGTCATTTCTGATAAAGCTGCTCATATATATTGAATAGAAAAAAAATGCTGGTACTTTGAAAATTGTAACCTGAGTCACGTGTAACCTGAGTCACGTTTGATGGGCATCTCATTACACATAATGCAAAGAAAATAACTGCAACTTTACAGCTGTAAAAACTACTATACATATGCATTGATGACATACATATTTGAGACCAAAATTTTGATTAGTTATATTGCGATTCTTTCCACCTTCAAGTATGACTATACACATTTGTGCATAATATCCTAATTTGGGGTTTTGCTCTATGTAGTTCCACTGCACCTTGATATTAAGAGTTGGATTGCTGAACTCTTCTCTGTCATTCATGTACATTTGTCTTCGAAACAAGATATAAACTACACCAATCATTCCTATTGATAATGAAGACCGTAGATTCAATATACAATGTAGGCAAATCCTCTCCAGAACTGGCATTAGTTTGTGTGATATTTGCATTTGGATTCTTTTGGGTGCAATACATGTGCTTGCATTTATGCAAGTTCTTCTAGAGTGTATGCGTACATGTACATGTGTGTATCGAACTGCACATACATCACGTTGAATTGTTTCTTTTGAATTGGTCTTACTGATTGAGTCCTATCATACACGTACATCTAAAATACTACACATATCATGTGTACCACAAACTGGACCATGATACTGCAGTGATGGAGAGGTAATAATGAACTTAACATGATAAACATCTGTGTATTCTAACCAAGTATATTTGGAATTATCATGCAGCATCATTCATATATTAATAGTGTTGCATATTCTGTATTGAATACAATTTTGTGTCAACGATTAGATTCTGACAAACTGTAACCTGAGTCACGGTAACCTGAGTCACGCAATCTTCTTTAATTATCTCCCTGTTGCTATTATATATCAAGTTCAATATTGCACATATATTTTACTATGGATGTACTTTGTTTAAAATCAATATTCAGTGAATTCTCTCACATAATTAATTCAAAGTGAAATCTCATTTGAACTATAGTGGTCTGGGAGTCATTTCGTTTTCTTGTAACTAAACATGATAAAAAGCAACTTCTTCTATCCAAATACATTTAGAATTATCATATAGCTTTGTTCCAGTATTACTAGTGTTGCATGTTCTGTTTTGAGTAAAGTTTTGCATCAATGTTTAGCCCCGGACAAACTGTAACCTGAGTCACAGTAAACTGAGTCACGCGATCTTCTTTAATTATCTCCCTGTTACTATTATATATCAGGTTCAATATTGCACAAATATTTAGCTACGAATGTACTTTGTTTAATGAAAGTTTGATGAATTCTCTCACACAATTAATTTGAAGAGAAATCTTGTTTGAACAATAGTGGTCTGGGGGTCATGTCTTTTTTTCGTAACCTGAGTCACGCTCTTGTTTTTGTACATAAAAGTTACAATTTGAACGTAGACAATCAACTGGTTGTGTAATTGGATAGGTCTCACCCTGAAGTAAATAACTGCTGGATGTGGGTTATTACATGTCATTTATATTAAAATCTGAGCAAATTGAATTTGCTCTTGGGGCTCTGAATGTAACCTGAGTCACGCTGGAATTGCCCATAAGTGCATTGTATTATTCATTTTCTGAACATTTCTCCATGTATTTCATGAATGAATGGTACAGAAACCTATCCCATGTAACTTACGTGACGCACATTTGTAACTTACGTGACACTGGTTAACAATCTTTATAACCCTCGTGGTGAAATATGGTGAAGTGAATGATGACAACTATACTCCTGTCTACTAAATCAATATTCAAGCTATTGCCCTGGGTGAGAACTTTTAAGATTCTTCCAACCAAATCAGAGAATTTTTAACACATGTCCAATGAATCAAAACTGCCCTAATTCTCTGAGTAACTTAGTGACACTTTTTTAATTAAGCTCAGACACTAATTAATTTGACTGAAATTATCAAAAACCCATTCATAGTATAAGAAATACTTTTATTTAAGTGAGTTATGTTATTGGTGTAGTCATGGCTGTTAATTGTGTAAAATGTTACAAATGCATCCCTAGCGGGAATGAAAATGTAACTTACGTGACATGGAATCGCCCTATACATGATATATGCCTATAGAAAACTGATTTATCCTAAAAGTCATTTCCCCTGTTTCATTAGTGAATTCCGTGATGTCGATGTTAGTCAAGGCTATGGTCTAGCTCACAAACAAATGTACATATATGATACAAAATATTAAAAATAAAAGAAAGATGGAAAAATTGCCACGAATATCTATAGAAGTACATGTATTCCTAGCCACTAGTTTTTGGAGATTTATACATTTCACAAAACAGGGCTTCATTCTCCACAGGAATCCAAGAGTCCGATTCCCGTCAGTATTCCCCAAAAATGATTCACTGAAATCCAACAGACACCCTTAAAATTTTACCAAACTGTATAGAGAATGATAGCATTGGATTCCCATAGAGCTGGGTTGTGAGAATCTATGTGGATTCCCATGAATTGTGACGAAAAACAAGGCCTGCAAGACATATAATTGTTTCAAAATGTACATGTACATGGGTTTTATTTCATGTTTGGACTGGTTACAGATTTGGGGAGCAGTATTGGCTATGTGATATGCCATGCTCGGCTTGACAGGCCTGTCTAGAGTACAGAGATTAATGTATTATATTGACTGGTTTCAGATTTGGGGAGCGGTATTGGCTATGCCATGCTCGGCCTGACAGGTTTGTCTAGAGTGCAGAGATTAATGTATTATATTGACTGGTTACAGATTTGGGGAGCAGTATTGGCTATGTGATATGCCATGCTCGGCCTGACAGGCCTGTCTAGAGTGCAGAGATTAATGTATTATATTGACTGGTTACAGATTTGGGGAGCAGTATTGGCTATGTGATATGCCATGCTCAGCCTGACAGGCCTGTCTAGAGTGCAGAGATTAATGTATTATATTAACTGGTTACAGATTTGGGGAGCAGTATTGGCTATGTGGTATGCCATGCTCAGCCTGACAGCCCTGTCCAGAGTACAGAGATTAATGTATTATATTGACTGGTTTCAGATTTGGGGAGCAGTATTGGCTATGTGATATGCCATGCTCGGCCTGACAGCTTTGTCTAGAGTGCAGAGATTAATGTATTATATTGACTGGTTACAGATTTGGGGAGCAGTATTGGCTATGTGATATGCCATGCTCGGCCTGACAGGCCTGTCTAGAGTGCAGAGATTAATGTATTATATTGACTGGTTACAGATTTGGGGAGCAGTATTGGCTATGTGATATGCCATGCTCGGCCTGACAGGCCTGTCCAGAGTGCAGAGATTAATGTATTATATTGATTGGTTACAGATTTGGGGAGCAGTATTGGCTATGTGATATGCCATGCTCGGCCTGACAGGCCTGTCCAGAGTACAGAGATTAATGTATTATATTGATTGGTTACAGATTTGGGGAGCGGTATTGGCTATGTGATATGCCATGCTCGGCCTGACAGGCCTGTCCAGAGTACAGAGATTTATCCTTGGTATTCTCATCCTTCTCCTTGTCGACCTTCTATGGGTGGCATCATCAGAACTGACTGAGGTAAGTCTTCTCATAACATGGACATCTATGGTAATCCCTCTAATAATTCAATCACGGGAAATGAAACTTGCCAACATAAAACCTGGGGGTGATTAAATTCATTAGAACAAGAAGTTGACAAAATGGTCCAAAATGATAGAGATAATCCAGCCATTATTCATGTTATTGCTTTGTTATTTCATTGATTTTATAGAGTGATCATATTTATTAGAACAACCAATTGAATTTTGTCCCAAAACTTGAGGGCGATTCACGATTGAATTATGAAAGGGGGATTGAAATATAAATAATTTGAGGGATTAATATACCCTCAGTAATATTGATTTCTGTCCATCTTCAGTCTTAATCACAATATGTTTGGATGTGTTATAGCCAAGCTTTCAATATTCATACCACACATGCAGCTGGTGATGGACCATTTCTAAGCCAATACTTTTGTGATACTAGCTGTGCTATATTGACTCCCAGGTAATTAATTCTATGTTCTATCAAGATGGTTCAGATTAGAGTCACCAAGATCAGATCAAGACAGCAAACTACAAATTACATTATTATTATTATGAAAATTTCCTGTATTTTTCATTGGATGAAAGCCTAGCAACGTGTCAAGTTCTGTGAATCTTGATGTCCCAAGATGTTGGGAACCTATCTTGCAGTTTGGCTAAACAGTTATGTTCCATGGCTGGGTATTGAACATAATAGATGTTGCAGGCACATGGCACAGCAGGGTGCGAAATAGCAATTTGCCAGATTGCCCGGGTCAGCTAGAATTTTTACCCCTCAGCCCTCAGCAATCGGATCGATATTGAGGCTCCCCGACGCTTTTTCTAGGAGTATTTTCTTCAGAAATCCTTTCAAATTGAACAACAACACCACTTTCGTTTTTTGTTTCATTTGAGTTTTGGGCGCCCATACATTTTTCGGAACTAAATTGGTTCTACATGCAGCCCTGATCCTACTTGACTAATAAAAACAGGCTGAGGGGTCCACGCACCTTTTAGGTGCTTGCCTGCAATTCATGCTTATAACAGATGGTGGTCCTGAGGGCAACCTCGTTTTTGATGAAAAAACTAAAAAAATCTTCAATTAGTCTGTTGATATGATCGTCTCATATCATACAAGGACTATTCATTAGATTGAATAGAAGGCTGTGTTAAAAGAGTTTGATGTCGGCAAAAAGTTTTGGACTTGGAAGAAGGCAAACGGACTGTTGATGTATGGTAACGAAAACTGGACACCACATAAGTCGGTTGGCAATAACGAAACTACATCCAAGGATGACTTTGCTGATGATTCACAAAGTTTGACGTTATTCCATTTCTGATAACTATGATCAAGTAGAGCCACTGGAAATATATTTTTTCTAAAGGCTAGATGCGCTCATGGTTAGCCAGGAGCCTTGGGCTCGCGGCTTAATATCTCCCCTTAAGAACAACATTACGTAATTATCTCCCCTGTAAAGTAGAATCTGGATATTGTTCTCAAAAGCGTAACTGAGAAGATGAGAGAAGGCAAGCATGAGAGGACTTATTGATTATCATCAACTTTTCTTCCTCATACATGTCATAGCTACATATTACAGTTTTTTTTAAATTATTTGTTATACAATATCAAAATTAGTCACTTGAAGTTGAAAGTATTTTTGTTCTGAATAACTCTTTGAAATCTCCTGAAATTCTACCTTGTCATAGCTGTACAGGGATTCATAGACGTCCATTCTTACTACCGTTAAACGGTAGTAAGAAAATATCAAAAACTGAATACAGACAGTAAAAAACTCAAAAGTGTACGTTTTGGGCACAGGTACTTCTATCTACCGTTCTATGTTTCACCCCCAACCATAGTCTCTATCGATAGAGACTATGGTTGGGGGTGGAACATAGAACGGTAGATAGAAGTACCTGTGGTTTTGGGCAAGAAATACTCAATATTTTTGACGAAAACTAAATCCTCGAAATGGTGCAAATTATTTCAATGATGTGAAATCCATCGCCGATCCTTCGACAATCTGGCTTCGAATGTTTGGGGATTTTAAGTTCTAGAAATAATTGCCAAAGTTTTGCCAATAACACGCTTGATACAGAAAGCGGAAGTAAACTCAGGTGTGAGACATGCGCAGATCACGATGACGACGATATAACGACAGGGTCTCGACTACAATCATAGGGCGCACACCGTCTGCGACACGTGCTTTACAACAGAAGATTGGCTAACACCAAATCAAGCGCTCCCATTGGTCGCTGATTGACAGGAAATCTGTACAACCCGTGAAGAGCAACTCTGCAGCCCAACATGAACTTGAGCAAGAGACTACATAGACACGACAAACTCCATGTGCTTTCTGTTTCAGTTGGCGGGACGACGGGAATATGAGAACAAATTTACCATGTGGTTTTCTTCGCTGATAGTTGTGCGATACACTTTGAAATAAATCTACCGGCTGTGTTGTAAAGTTAAAATTTAAAAAGAAAACTCTTTTCATTGACGTACATGACAGAAGGAGCTTATGCGGAGTGCAGTTTTCGTTTTTATACTTTCATAATTTGTGAATCTCCAAAGACTGACCTGTCACTATTCACCATCACACAAACTATATTCAGATTATGGTCGAAATATTGCTAAATGCCTGGACCAAAATGATTTAATAATAAAAAATACACTGTTTTATTATAATTATAAAACTGTTTTAATCGTTGTAAGGACGAAAACAGGAATCTTGAATAAAGTGGCGACAGAGTCCATTCAACCCAGGTTCTGGCGGTTGCTTACATTGATCACCCTACTGAATCGACAAGTGTGATTATAGGTGAATGCACCAGTCCATTTGTCATGCGACCATGAACTGTAGGTTGAATCACTTCACATTGAAGCCGCGTAACAGATGCAATGTTATAATGAGGCAACATGTGATTATATATCAGATATGTCGACAGTCCATTGTAGCTACCATTTGTCTTGGCAACAGTCCATTTGGCGAATCATTAGATCAGACGATGTGCTCTCTGTGCATCATTCACAAGTGCATGTTGACCTACAATGGACTGTCGATCGGTCCGATGATGATACAATGGACTGTCGTAATATCAGACAGACAGAGAATATACTATTAATGGTTCATATTCCTCTTAAACACACACAAGTGGAAGGAATCGAGAGATGAATGAGTCCGTGATACATGAGGCAGGTAGTAAGTTCCCACGTGTTCATTTTGTGCTCATTTCCTCACACTATAATTCGATGCTAATACCTACAATGGACTGTCTACCAACACCTAAAACACCTCTCGCCGCAAAAATGTTTAAAATTTTTGTTAACTTGAAATAGTAATAACCCTACGTTTGGTGACAATATAGTACGATATTTCTCCTTCAAAATATGACTGGACACCAGTAACCATACCTGTCATCGATATGCAGAAAATCGTTCATTTTCGGCTGTGGTCACTGTCGTCTGGTCAGACATGTCAGATACACGCCCACACTTGATAACGAAAGCACTGGAAAACCTACCATTGACTGTAATTTGACACGTGACCGGCGGTTTTCACCTATAATCATACTTGTTGATTCAGTAGGGTGTTGATGACATCCAGCATTTTGTTAAATTCTGCGTAACCTTTTCATGTAACCTTTGGGTAACGCAGTCAAGTTTGGCGTAACCTAACCAATAGGTTACGCACCTGCAGTACCCGTAACCTTTTTGGGGGTTACGCAATGATCTCTAATGTCATGGCCTGTACCATTGGACTAGATTCTTTTCCATCACACAATGTTTTTAATTTATGTCCAAATTTAATGTCTTCATTATATTTCTCAAGTTAAACATTGGCAACAGAAAACTTCTTAAAATATTATTTCAGTATTTCATTATAAATATCTATGATACGTACATGTAAGAACTAAATAAAACATGTTACCAGCTTCACCTGAATGCGTTATTAACGTTTAATTATATTTGGATTTTACAGTGAAATGTATCAGAGGTGAAGTGTGCCAGACCTGTTGACAGTTTGTGGGTTTATGTGGTGTTTGACTTCAGTATTACAGAAATTATTTGTTAATATCTTAATTGGTAGGGTGGTAAAAATATCCAAAAACTCAATATCAGCTTGTGGATGGGCCGTAAAAACTTGGAAAAACTCAATTTGAGCATAAAAAAACCTCAATATTTTGTATTGGGTAGTAAAAATTTGGACTTCTATGAATCCTTGCTGTAGCAACATTCACTTTCACGAATTATAAATTAATATTTTATTAAATGAGTTTACTAAGATTTGGTTTCATGGCAAAATGTTGTTGCAATGGTGCCATGGCATCGGTTGTTAAAAAGGTTAAGAACCGCCAATTGGAGATCAAACAAAATGCTTTAGTGATAGTCAAGTCTATACATGATCATCAGATTGTCACAGCTGAATCAATTGTTTTGGCAAATCTGGTTTTGGATCAAAAGATTTATAATATCAGCACATATATTTTCGGGCAACTTAAAACTTAGCCGGGCAACCTGAAAAAGTGATGTAGGGGCAACCTTATCTATTTCTTCTATTTCTCACCCTGCACAGCTGCTGCTCGCTGAGTCAAGAGTTGTCTCCCATTGCATGCCAAACAGTCTCAAGCTAGTACTTGGCGAGTTTTTTTTTGTCAAGGCTTTGGTAAAAGAAATTGAGTTATGATACAAGATGCATGTATATGTAGGCCAAACTGAAATAAACTTGGCACCTGAAAATGTCTGTAACAGCACCAAGTTAGCCTGGAATGGGTTTGTAGTAGGAGTCCCTCTCATATTTGATTGTACTGGTATGGCGACACTTGTCCTAAATTAGACCAGTGCTCGAACCTGATGTACCAGTATTTCGTAACATCTGAAGGCCTACCGATACACTTAAAATTCATGTTATCACCTAAAGTAATAATTGTTTAGCAGTTGACGAGTTGACAAATCAGTGTGTCTCGCCCCAAAACATGTAATATTTGTATAATGTATTTAAGATGACCAACCGTGATTTTTTTTTCTTGGTTAAAGTAATTGGTAATCTCTGATCAAATGCTGATTGTAGCAATGAATGTTTTAATTTTTTTCTTGCAGTACATCTTTCAAGATGAAAATTTTAACAAGCCATTCTTTACCACTTACGTGAAGACGACTATGTTCATGCTGTACCTGCTGGGCTTCTTACTCTGGAAACCATGGCGACAGCAGTGCAAAAGTGGTGCTCTGGTATGTAATGGTAATCTGTAGTGTAAGAGTGGTGCTCTGGTATGTATATATGACGATCAGTAATGTAAATGTGGTGCTCTGGAATGTAACCAAGGTAATCAGTAGTAAGTGTGGTTCTCCGGTATGTGACCATGGTATAGCCATGGTAATCAGTATGGTAAGATTGGGGCTCCAGAACCATGGTAATCAGTAGTGTAAGTGTGGTTTTCCGGTATGTAATCCTGGTAATTAGTACTGTAAGTGTGATGCTCTGTTATGTAGCCATGGTGATCAGTAGTGTAAGGGTGGTGCTCTGGTATGTAACCATGGTAATCAGTAGTGTAAGTGTGGTGCTCTGGTATGTAGCCATGGAGACAGCAATGTAAAAGCTGTGGTTTGGTATGTAATATAAGGACAGTAGTGTAAGGTTGGTGCTCTGGTATGTAACCATGGAGATAGTAGTGTAAGGTTGGTGCTCTGGTATGTAACCATGGAGATAGTAGTGTAAGGTTGGTGCTCTGGTATGTAACCATGGAGATAGTAGTGTAAGGTTGGTGTTCTGGTATGTAACTATGGAGGGTCGATACTTGGTGTAAGAACGCATTGTTGAGGCTTTTGTTGAGGCTTTTGTGCAGCTGAAAAGGGTCACGTCTAGACGCATTGTTGAGCTCAGTCTTGTGCGTTCTTACACCAAGTATAAACCCTATGGAGACAACAGTCTAAGTATGGTGCTCTAGTATGTAACGATGGTAATCAGTACTAGTGTAAGTGTGGTGCTCCAGTATGTAACCATGGTAATCAGTAGTGTAACTGTGGTGCTCCAGTATGTAACCATGGTAATCAGTACTAATGTAACTGTGGTGCTCCAGTATGTAACCATGGTAATCAGTACTAGTGTAACTGTGGTGCTCTGGTATGTAACCATGGTGACAGCTGTAAGTGTGGTGCTCTGGTATGTAACTATGAAGACAACAGTCTAAGTATGGTGCTCTAGTATGTAACCATGGTAATCAGTAGTGTAAGTGTGGTGCTCCAGTATGTAACCATGGTAATCAGTAGTGTAACTGTTGTGCTCCAGTATGTAACCATGGTAATCAGTAGTGTACCTGCGGTGCTCTAGTATGTAACCATGGTAATCAGTAGTGTAAGTCTGGTGCTCCAGTATGTAACCATGGTAATCAGTAGGGTAAGTCTGGTGCTCCAGTATGTAACCATGGTAATCAGTAGTGTAAGTGTGGTGCTCCAGTATGTAACCATGGTAATCAGTAGTGTAAGTGTGGTGCTCCAGTATGTAACCATGGTAATCAGTAGTGTAAGTGTGGTGCTCCAGTATGTAACCATGGTAATCAGTAGTGTAAGTGTGGTGCTCCAGTATGTAACCATGGTAATCAGTAGGGTAAGTCTGGTGCTCCAGTATGTAACCATGGTAATCAGTACTGTAAGTGTGGTGCTCTAGTATGTAACCATGGTAATCAGTAGTGCAAGTCTGGTGCTCCAGTATGTAACCATGGTAATCAGTAGTGTAATTGTGGTGCTCCAGTATGTAACCATGGTAATCAGTAGTGTAAGTGTGGTGCTCCAGTATGTAACCATGGTAATCAGTAGTGTAAGTGTGGTGCTCCATTATGTAACCATGGTAATCAGTAGGGTAAGTCTGGTGCTCCAGTATGTAACCATGGTAATCAGTACTGTAAGTGTGGTGCTCCAGTATGTAACCGTGGTAATCAGTAGTGTAAGTGTGGTGCTCCAGAATGTAACCATGGTAATCAGTAGTGTAATTGTGGTGCTCCAGTATGTAACCATGGTAATAAGTAGTGTAACTGTGGTGCTCCAGTATGTAACCATGGTAATCAGTAGTGTAAGTGTGGTGCTCTGGTATGTAACCATGGAGACAGCTGTAATTGTGATGCTCCAGTATGTAACCATGGTCATCATCAATGTATGGTGCTCTGGTATGTAACCATGGAGATAGCAGTGTAACAGTGGTGCTCTGGTATGTAACCATGGAGACAACAGTGTAAGAGTGGTGCTCTCATATGTAACTATGAGGACAGCAGTGTAAGAGTGGTGCTCTGGTATGTAACCATGGAGACAACAGTGTGCGACCATAACAGGAAGAATTGCTGGACCTGTGGATTTTTTCTCCTTAAATAAGTTCTTTTCTACTCATACATTTAGGAGAGAGATGTTGATTATTTAATATGAGTCTGTTTTTATTTTTTATTATTGACCTGAAATTGTTTGGTATCTGACAGGTCATTCCACAGTGCAAAGTTGAGGATACCGATTCTGGATCGAACTCGGAAAAATTCCTGGTAAGTCAAGTGTGTTGCCTCCGAATACTACAAAAAGACAGTAAGGAAAACAGTAGGTGATTATCAATATCTCCAAGTTTTCAAGAAACTATGATGATACACGATATCTATTGATTTTTATATGCAGGGTTAATACACTACATGTACCTTGAAAATGACGGTTTCGAATTTAAGACTTTGAAAACCCCAGAAAGATCGAAAAATGGTGCTGAAGTAGTAAAGACCATGAAAAGATGGCGACACCTACCAGAAAATCCAACAGGTGAATGAAGAAAAAGACATGGGTGTCACCTTCGACAGGCAACTTCAATTTGGCCTTCATGTTGGGAATTGTGTTAAGAAAGCTAACAACAGCTTCATCTCATGTACCAACAGCTTCATCTCATGTACCAACAGCTTCATCTCATGTACCAACAGCTTCATCTCATGTACCAACAGCTTCATCTCATGTACCAACAGCTTCATCTCATGTACCAACAGCTTCATCTCATGTACAGAAACTTTCACTGCCTGCATAAGGATATGTTTCTCCTCTTATACAAGACCATTGTTTGTTCTGACCATGCAGTGCTGGTCTACCAGCTGAGACACAACTCTTATCGTGAGTGACTATTATTGGAGCTTGGCTTGCCCATCTCACTACAGGCATGAGTGGAATGGGGTAATGGACTAAATGACAATGAATAAAATGGCAGTCGAACAAAATGGCAGTAAAAAAAATGCCAAACAAACAAAATGGCGAATGAAGAAAATGAAAATCGGACAAATTGGCAAATGAACAAAATGGCAAATTAGATAAAATGGCAATTAGGCAAAATGGCAAATAGACAAAATGGCAATCGGACAAAATGACAAAGGGACAAAATGGCAATGTACAAAATGTAAAAACAGAGAAAATGGCAAACAGAAAAATTGGTAATCGAACAAATGGCAAACGGACAAAATAGCAATATTTAAAACAAAACTGTCTTGGAGATAATTCTTTCTTTTAAGTCAATTCTGATGTACATGTTGTATGTTTAATGAGATTTTTCATCAATTAGGTAAGTGTCGTATTTAGGCAATCTACCTGGTTAGCATAATTTCGGGGATTTTCAGTATTTCTTCTAATTTGGGCTAAATATGTTCAACCATCGGAGATTTTGTACAGGTTGTCAGGTTGTATAGGTGTCATTTGCTTATATGTTCATCAGCTTGGAAATTAACTGGAGATATTTGAGTTTTGCGAATAATTTATATTTCAGGGTGACCCAATATATGTACCAATAAAACATGAGGAGAAGACAAGTGGAACAGAGTCTGAAGATTGTAGTGAGTCTTTACCATGAATGGCAAACTTGAAAAATCATTTTATTTGACCATCCTGCAGAACAGTAGTCAGACGGACTACTTCTTGTAATTGTTCCTACGTTCCATGTTTTCCCATGTTTGTAATAAAAATATGATTATTGTACACTTAGTTTCTTTGCGCCCTTCCTTGCATGACTTTTCTTGCGAGAATGGTACAAATATTTCAGCGGAAGTTCAAATTTTCTAAACCGACACTGCGACAGGAAAAAACCCAGAAATAATTGAACCATTCGTGTCCCGTGACATTTTTCTGTCTACGGTTGTAATTTTTAGCCCACCATCACCAGATGGTGGGCTGTTCAAATCGCTTTTCGTCCGTGGTCCATCGTCCGTCCGTCGTCTGTCCGTCATCCGTCGGTCCATAAACAATTCTTGTTATCGCGATTTCTCAGGAACTACTTTATGGATTTTTCTCAAATTTGGTACACAGGTTCCCCTTGGGGTCTAGTTGTGCAAGATACCTTTTTTGGTCCGATTCAAAAAAAACCCAATATGGCCACCAGCCAGCCATCTTGTTATCGCGATTTCTCAGGAACTACTGCGCGGATCTTTCTCAAATTTGGTACGCAGGTTCCACTTGGGGTCTTGTGCAAGATACCTTTTCTGGTCCGAATCGAAAATCCAATATGTCCATCAGGCGGCCATCTTGGATTTCCCCATGAAACTTAGTTATTGCGATTTCTCAGGAACTACTGCATGGATCTTTGTTAAATTTGGTACACAGGTTCTCTTGTCGTCCAGTTGTGCAAGATACCTTTTCTGGTCCGATTCAAAAATCCAATATGGCCAACAGATGGCCATCTTGAATTTCCCCTTGAAACATTGTTATCGTGAATTCTCAGGAAATATTTCATGGATCTTTCTGAAATTTGGTACACAGGTCCCACATGGGGCCTAGTTGTACAAGATACATTTTTTGGTCCGATTCGAAAATCCAAGTTACGCTTCGAATTAATACGATATTCCCGAGTTGTGACGTTGCATCACAAGAGTCGGCGGATCAAACGGTGGGGCATATTCTATATATTGGCTATAGAGAATATCCATACCTTCACCTTCCATATCAAGGAGTTCAAATAATTCTGAATTAAAATGTATTTCTTCAAATTTTAAATCAAGTTTTCTTTCGTCCATGCAGTAGCAAGTGAACTGCCCCACCCTTTCGTCTGCCAGCAGGTCGGCTACATGAAGGGACGTCACTCTTGTGACTCAGCGTCACAACTCGACAACTGTAGACTACTACATGTTTCAATCCTAGGGAGATAATCAGGATTCAGGCACTTCCGAAGTTTCAACATTACTGCGCGGACCGGATCCCTTCAGTATTAAGTATTGTACCATCTTACTATTTTCCAGCATGATATCTTAAAAGAGATATCTCAAACTACATGTAGCCCAGTAAACAGAACAGAATTAGCATTCGTTCCTAATTATAAAATCTTAGGTATGTTTCCTAGCTCATGCCAAATTGTCGAAGAGATTGGTCTTCGCTTCCAGTACCCAATGATGATACGTGCAAAAAAATAAATAAAATAAAAATACTACAAAAAGAAGGCGAAGGATCCTCCATACATGTACATTCACTTTCGGACTAACTTTGCTCATTTCTCTTGTATTATAACAACCGACATAAGTACAGTTTCCAGAAATCTTGAAACTCCTGAAACTTAGATTATATCTTGGTGTTTTTCAGTGTCCCTTTTTCGATCTTTTTCGCTCAGATTTGAAATTCTGTGAACAAAATTACAAATCAATCATTAATTTGTTCTAGTAACAATGGAAAAAAGATCCTCTTGTCAATAGCTTACAATTATCGGACAATGGTGGGCGCCAAGATCCTTCAGGATCTCTCGTTTGTGAGTGGACACAATAGGTGGAGATGATGTGTCGCATACCAAAATTGAGGTTGAGGTTAAAGGTCATGAAGGTCTGTGAGGTCAATCAGATTGCCCTGAAATATTTGGTCTGTAACCATGGTAACTGAAACTGTATTTGGTTATACATGTACATGCAAAAATGAAAAAAAAAAAGGTGTATTTTGGTCAAAAATGCATATTGTGTGTCTTTATTTCTGTGGTTTTCTGCATTAATTAGCAAGTTAGAAGGTGTACAAATAACATTTGAACATGTGACTCTTTCTCTACAGATGAGGAGAATCGTTCTGTTCGGTTTAGTAACCTGTCTGAAGTACGGCAACTCTCAGGTAAGATGTGTAGACAGTACTCTCGGTTTTAAGGAGAGTGATCAGTCTTGCTCTCGGCTCAACTCCTCAAGCCCAGGAGAGCTCTTCTGAGATTGGGAAGGTGAGAGAGTGATGGTGAGCTCTCCTGAGATTGGAGAGTTGAGTGATGGTGAGCTCTCTCCGGAGCTCTCCATCACTCTCTCAACTCCCCAATCTCAGGAGAGCTCTCCATCACTCTCTCAACTCCCCAAGCTCAGGAGAGCTCACCATCATTCTCCTGTCAATTGGAAAATCAAATATAGAGAGATATTGGAGGGAGTTGTCACTCTCAAACCATTCATGCAAAACCAAGTCCAGGAGAGTGATCAAAGTGGAAATGTACTTTTGTTTTCCAATAACATTGTGTCAATGTGTGAGACAGTAACATTGTGTCAATGTGTGAGACAATAACATTGTGTCAATGTGTGAGACAGTAGCTGCCCGATTCTTCAACAAGCATTTTGTTGTGCAACCTTCCCCTAGACCCTCTCTGGAAGCCCCATTTCTAGTTTTAATTTTCGAAAATCGCTTCTCCCCCACACACCCTGAGATACATTGCTCATTTGAAATCAATAACTTGGGGCATTATACTTTTTATACGCCCGCCAAATGGCGGACGTATTATGTGATGGCGGATTCCGTCCGTCTGTCTGTCTGTCTGTCTGTCCGTCATGTCCGGTCTATATCTGGGACAGTTCCAATTCTTGGTGAGTGGATACCTTACGGGGAGATGATGTGTCACGTACCAAAATGAAGGTCGAGGTCAAAGGTCACTGGCCTGAAAAACAGGAAATCACTGCAGTGTTCGTGTCCTGTCTATATCTGTGAACGTTTTCTATCCACAGTCCAAATTTTTCGTGAGTGGATACGCTAGGTGGCGACAACGTGTCGCGTACCAAAATTGAGGACGAGGTCGAAGGTCACTGTTGCCTAAAATCAGGATATCATTAATCATTGCCTTTTTTTCCATCAACTGTCCTAATTTTTGGTGTGTGGATGCCCTAGGGGGAACGATGTGTTGCATGCCGAATGTAGGTCAAGGTCAAAGGTCAATGTGACCGAAAAATCAGGAAATCATAAAAAAATTCTAATTTTCAGGATTCTGGATTCAGTAGGGGGAATTGAAGTTTCAAATACAAAAAAATAGGTCAAGGTCGAAGGTCACTGTGATCCCAAAATCAGGAAATTATGAAAAATAACATTTTTTTGTTTCAGTAGGTACATTAGGGGGACACTATGTGTCATCTCCCAAAATGTAGGTGAAGGTCAAAGGTCAAGGTCACCCCAAAATTGTGAAATTGTTAAAAAATGTTGTCCATTGCGAAATTACGGAGAGTCGTTTTGTCATGTACAAAAATTTAGATCCAGGTCAAGGTCACTGTGACCCCAGAATCAAGGTCAAAGGTCAGTGTGACCGAAAAATCAGGAAGTCATTAAAAATTGCTAATTTTTTGTGAGTGGATTCAATAGGGGGAAATGAAGTGCCGCATACCAAAAATTAGGTCAAGGTGGAAGGTCAAAGGTCACTATGACCCCAAAATCAGGAAATCATTAAAAATAACATTTATTTTTGTGTCAGTAGATACATTAGGGGGACACGATGTGTCACATACCAATATGTAGGTCAAGGTCGAAGGTCAAGGTCACTGCGACTCCAAAATCGTGAAATTGTTAAAAATCATGATTTCTTTGTGTCCATTGAGGAATTATGGGGAGACGGTTTGTCATGTACCAAAATTTATGTCAAGGTCAATTGTCAAGGTCACTGTAACCCCAGTATCAAGAAATCTACAAAAATTACTTTTTGTTGTGTCAGTAGATACATTAGGAGGACATGATGTTTGTGAGTGGACACAATAGGTGGAGATGATGACACCCCTGGGATTATGTTGAAATCTGCGGACAAATAATGCCCCAGGGGTTGAGGCATTTTCAGTCTTTCTAATCTTATCCACCAAAGCTCCAAGGTTACAGGGTCGGGAAAGGGGGGTGATATGTTGGACTCCTGCATTATCAGTGATCATACACTGGATATATTGTGATATTTCAGAGAAGTTTGCTGAAGAGGCTGTGATAGCCAGGTTGTCGTACACAGCCTCCCTGAGGGCAGAGGAGGCCAAGTACAGATCCCTCACCAAACTCAGTGTTAAAGAAGTTGCCAAACTCAGCTTCATCTTTTCTTTACTGGTTAGTACTCAGTCTACCTTCACAGGCCCATAACCATCGTAACCAGGATATCTTGATGGGTGGTTCAACCATGGTAACCAGGATATCTTGATGGGTGGTTCAACCATGGTAACCAGGATATCTTGATGGGTGGTTCAATCATGGTAACCAGGATATCTTGATGGGTGGTTCAACCATGGTAACCAGGATATCTTGATGGGTGGTTCAACCATGGTAACCAGGATATCTTGATGGGTGGTTCAACCATGGTAACCAGGATATCTTGATGGGTGGTTATGGTAACCAGGATAATGGTAACCAGAATTGATCTTGGATGGGTGGTTCAACCATGGGGATATTCGATGGGTGGTTCAACCATGGTAACCAGAATATCTTGATGGGTCAACCATGGTAAAGGATATCTTGATGGGTGGTTCAACCATATCATGGTAACCAGGATATCTTGATGGGTGGTTCAACCATATCATGGTAACCAGGATATCTTGATGGGTGGTTCAACCATGGTAACCAGGATATCTTGATGGGTGGTTCAACCATGGTAACCAGGATATCTTGATGGGTGGTTCAACCATGGTAACCAGGATATCTTGATGGGTGGTTCAACCATGGTAACCAGGATATCTTGATGGGTGGTTCAACCATGGTAACCAGAATATCTTGATGGGTGGTTCGCTGTCGCATGGAAAGGCTACATCACATATAAGGGTACATCTGGGGGCTCACTGTATACAGGGTTTCATAGAAGTCCAAATTTTTGCCACCGGATACTGAAAATTCAATATTTTTTTCACCTGAATTGAGTATTTTTACGTTTTTGTCGCCGGCCGACAGACTTCTATTGAGTTTATTTCTAATTTTGCAACCGCAATAAGTAATGTACGTATATAACAAATTTTCATACGACCATCAATGGAGCCTGTCAATACGCTATATATTTGAATTGTGAAAATAAAGCAACAAACAGATCATTTAACATATTCAGTTTTATGTTCTTAATTTACCAAGGTCTAAGATACCATCTATTTTCAGCACATTATGTCACATTGTGGATGTCAACAAGACAAGACAAGGCAATTCAAATTAATTTTTAAAATTACAAACTTGGTAATTTTGAATGAAAACGATGTATCAGTTCCTGGCTTGCAAACGTTTCAGCTACGCTAATTAAAAACCACTTGGATCTGGACCAGACTTCCCTTTCAACATTTTACATTATAATTTTTGTGTGGGAATGTCAACTTTTATTAAAAGATTTGATGTGAAATTTGGCAAATATTCGGACTAAAATTAAAAGTCCAGTACAACTCCAGGGTTAGATTCAAAAGAGAAATTAAAGAAAAAAAGAGATGAAAAGACAATGCAAAAAAAAATTACAGGATTGAAGACAAGCAATCGTCATAACTGCAGCTAGTCCATGGTGACCATAAACTCATAAAAATGAAATGAATTAGAGAATTTTCTGTTTGAAAAGGCGCACAATTTTGTAAACTATTGTGTGAAGGCAGCTGGCTCATTTTCGATAGGATCGTGCAGACTCTAGACGGATACATAAGTTTACCATGTTTGGTTATTGAAGGCTGCAAATTAGTGCCAAACAGTTTGACTTGACCACCCTTATTGAAAGAATGGATTTGTCCATAACGTTTGACCTAAATCATGTAAATGCAGTACACCAGACTTTTGAAATGTTTCTGTGCTGCCCTAATGTGGGACACTTGTTTCAGGATAATAGACAGATCAGTTAAATTCAATGCCAGAAAATGGGTGCCTAGTCTAGTAATTTTAAAAATCAACTTCAGTTGTTTTGGTTTGTTTCAATGTTTGCACCATGGATCCGATTTTACCTCCATGTTTGCACCATCTCAAAAAAGTGTTGTCAGTATAAAAAAATTTCAACTCTTCTTTATGTATCTCCAAATCAAAGAACGATATAGTGAGGTTGGTATTGTGGCTAAATCAATTCGCTGTCTTTGAATTATCCATTCAAACTTTATTAACTACGGTACAATCAAACTTTGGTTTCAGTTTCAACATCGTACAATGCGTACATGCGAACGCCATGCCAGTTTCTTTACAACAACAACACGACAAGATCGTTCAACTTTGAGTGAAAACAAATGCCCTATGCGAAGATTACATCGTCTCCTTTATCATAAATACTATTCAGCGATGGTCAGATATTTACCTGTCCATTCCAAGGAGAGTTAGACGTCTTTGGGGGCTTGTCATTCCCACATGTCAAACTTTCCCAGCAATTTTTTCGCCACACAACGCCATTCGGAAACCTCCACATACATTCAGTATGAATACAGGTTTTACGGTTACCGACGGCATGACCCCGATAACAGTTCGGGAAACGGACATAAATAATTAGCTCACGGAAATGACCGAAGATGCCGACCTATTTATTCTGGTATGAATCATTTCCTGCTTGTTTGCCCGCAATATCTTTCGATTATAAATTACGAAATTACGAATATTGGCCTTTGGAGACTTCAGTTTTTTTTCCAAAATTTCAGTTTTTCCCTTCTAAAACACTCAGACTTCAGTTTTTTGGTGGCAAAATTGAGTTTTTACGGGAGTTTTGACACCGAAGACCGGTGTCAAAACACGACGTGTATGAAACCCTGTGTATAATACACAGGGGCACAATAGGGAGATTGATAGGTAGAGCCGAGGTGAGCAACCACTCCCCTCTAAGTAAGTTCTGTTACGTAGAGGTGAGCAATCACTCACCTCGCAGTGCAGATGAAGAAGACTCGGTGGGAGAAAGCTGCTGTTTGGAAATGATCTTTCATGGGGATTCGGCGTCTAAAGTTGTTCTCAACTAGATGTGTTTTGCCTGGTAATTTCAACGAGGTTTAAGAGAGAGCATGATAGAGAGACAAATTCATTTTGACCACTTAGCAACAAACATTAAATTTTAGGAAAATAATATCAGCTTCTCCAATGTTAATTTGGTATTCAGAAATTATTCATGTCATTTCTAAAAACTGACATTTCTAATAAACCCCCCAGAAAATCAGAATGAGATAGCCCTTCATATATAAATTTCAGGGGTTAAAAGGTCATGGTATCTACCATATCCTCTGATGGGGTGATAGGTTAATGTAATGTCTAACGTTTTGAGAAACTTTACTCCAGAGTCCTGACTATGGTTCGGAGACCATGAGTCTTTCTATATATAGTTGATAGATAAAACTATTTGTCTTTCAGTGGTTCTTTGCCAATTTAGCGTACCAAGAGGCACTTCATGATACTCAGGCTGGCGTGGTGAACGTACTGTCGTCCACATCTGGGTTCTTCACCCTGGTGCTAGCCGCCATGTACCCCAGCTCTAATGTAGATAAATTTACACTCTCCAAGCTTGTCGCTGTTTTAATAAGGTAAGTTACTTCCCTTTATCATCATTATCACATTTATAGGAGCAGCGTATATATATACTGCCGATACATACAATGTAGATATGATAGATTTCAGGAAAGGTAAGAAGGAATTCTGATCAAATTCAGATCAAAAAAATTAGCTTGCCATCTGACATGTCGCTGAGGTAAGATCTGGGACCAAGGCCTGGGTTTCTGTTTTCAAAGATCTAGGTCTCAGCAGATCAAGGTCACATGCATAATGGGTCGCCCTGTCTGGCCCATCTCACATTGCAGTAAGGGAGAGACGGCTGTATGCTATGTAAAGTATGGCTCATCTTCTCGCATGTTTTAACTAGTTCTAGAAAGGATGATGATATTCTAGTAACATAAATAGAATTTAAATATATCAATTAATTACTAGAGACATTTCTCTTTTGATGATGTCATCATAATGTCAGCCTATCTTCCTAATGCTACTGTCGTCTCAGATGTATATATATATATGTCATGAGGTCAGCCTATCTTCCTAATGCTGCTGTCGTCTCAGATGTATATATATATATGTCATAATGTCAGCCTATCTTCCTAATGCTGCTGTCGTCTCAGATGTATATATATATATATATGTCATGAGGTCAGCCTATCTTCCTAATGCTGCTGTCGTCTCAGATGTATATATATATATGTCATGAGGTCAGCCTATCTTCCTAATGCTGCTGTCGTCTCAGATGTATATATATATATATATATATGTCATGAGGTCAGCCTATCTTCCTCATGTTGCTGTCGTCTCCGATGTTTCAAACATACATCCCTAAATTGGGAAGAAGCTCTGATTGGTCAACACGAGAACAGGGGTGATTGTGATTGAAGTATATCTAGGAAGTCATACTGTGTAGTGTATGATGGTATGTCATGGTAATGTATGATGGTATGTCATGGTAGTGTATGATAATATGTCATGGTAATGTATGTTCGTATGTCATGGCAATATAGGATAGTATGTCATGGTAATGTATGTTAGTGTGTCATGATAATGTATGTTAGTATGTCATGGTAATGTATGATAGTGTGTCATGGTAATGTATGTTAGTATGTTATGATAATGTATGTTAGTATGTCATGATAATGTATGATAGTATGTCATGGTAATGTATGATTGTATGTCATGGTAATGTATAATGGTATGCCATGGTAATGTATGATAGTATGTCATGGTAATGTATAATGGTATGCCATGGTAATGCATGTTACTATGTCATGGTAATGTATGTTAGTATGTCATGATAATGTATGTCATGGTAATGTATGTTAGTATGTCATGGTAATGTATGATAGTATGCCATGGTAATGTATGATTCTATGTCATGGTAATGTATGATGGTATGCCATGGTAATGTATGCTAGTATGTCATGGTAATGTATGATAATATGTCATGGTAATCTATGTTAGTATGTCATGATAATGTATGTCATGGTAATGTATGATAGTATGTCATGGTAATGTATGCTAGAATGTCATGGTAATGTATGATGGTATTCCATGGTAATGTATGATGCTATGTCATGGTAATGTATGATAGTATGTCATGGTAATGTATGTTAGTATGTCATGGTAATGTATGTTAGTATGTCATGGTAATGCATGTTACTATGTCATGGTAATGTATGTTAGTATGTCATGATAATGTATGTCATGGTAATGTATGTTAGTATGTCATGGTAATGTATGATAGTATGCCATGGTAATGTATGATTCTATGTCATGGTAATGTATGATGGTATGCCATGGTAATGTATGCTAGTATGTCATGGTAATGTATGATAATATGTCATGGTAATCTATGTTAGTATGTCATGATAATGTATGTCATGGTAATGTATGATAGTATGTCATGGTAATGTATGCTAGAATGTCATGGTAATGTATGATGGTATTCCATGGTAATGTATGATGCTATGTCATGGTAATGTATGATAGTATGTCATGGTAATGTATGTTAGTATGTCATGGTAATGTATGTTAGTATGTCATGGTAATGCATGTTACTATGTCATGGTAATGTATGTTAGTATGTCATGATAATGTATGTCATGGTAATGTATGTTAGTATGTCATGGTAATGTATGATAGTATGCCATGGTAATGTATGATTCTATGTCATGGTAATGTATGATGGTATGCCATGGTAATGTATGCTAGTATGTCATGGTAATGTATGATAATATGTCATGGTAATCTATGTTAGTATGTCATGATAATGTATGTCATGGTAATGTATGATAGTATGTCATGGTAATGTATGCTAGAATGTCATGGTAATGTATGATGGTATTCCATGGTAATGTATGATGCTATGTCATGGTAATGTATGATAGTATGTCATGGTAATGTACAATAGTATATCATGGTAATGTACAATAGTATATCATGGTAATGTACAATAGTATGTCATGGTAATGTATGATAGTATGTCATTGTAATGTATGATAGTATGTCATGATATTGTATGTTAGTATGTCATGGTAATGTATGATGCTATGTCATGGTAATTTATCATAGTATGTCATGGTAATGTATGACTGTCATGGTAATGTATGATAGTATATCATGGTAATGTATGATAGTATGTCATGGTAATGTATGACTGTCATGGTAATGTATGATAGTATATCATGGTAATGTATGATATGTCATGGTAATGTATGATATGTCATGGTAATGTATGATATGTCATGGTAATGTATGATAGTATATCATGGTAATGTACAATAGTATGTCATGGTAATGTATGTTAGTATGTCATGGTAATGTATGATAGTATGTCCTGGTAATGTATGATAGTATGTCATGGTAATTTATGATAGTATGTCATGGTAATGTATGATAGTATGTCATGGTAATGTATGATAGTATGTCATGGTATTGTATGTTAGTATGTCATGGTAATGTATGATGGTATGTCATGGTAATGTATGATGGTATGTCGTGGTAATGTACAATAGTATGTCATGATAATGTACGTTAGTATGTCATGGTAATGTATGATAGTGTGTCATGATAATGTTATGATAGTGTGTCATGGTAATGTATGTTAGTATGTCATGGCAATATAGGATAGTATGTCATGGTAATGTATGATGGTATTTCATGGTAATGTATGATAGTATGTCATGGCAATATAGGATAGTATGTCATGGTAATGTATGTTAGTATGTCATGGTAATGTACAATAGTATGTCATGGTAATGTATGATGGTATGTCATGGTAATGTATGTTAGTATGTCATGGCAATATAGGATAGTATGTCATGGTAATGTATGATGGCATGTCATGGTAATGTATGATGGCATGTCATGGCAATATAGGATAGTATGTCATGATAGTGTGTCATGATAATGTATGATAGTATGTCATGGCAATATAGGATAGTATGTCATGGTAATGTATGATGGTATGTCATGGTAATGTATGATAGTATGTCATGGCAATATAGGATAGTATGTCATGGTAATGTATGATAGTGTGTCATGGTAATGTATGATGGCATGTCAGGGTAATGTATGATAGTATGTCATGGCAATATAGGATAGTATGTCATGGTAATGTATAATAGTATGTCATGGTAATGTATGATGGTATGTCATGGTAATGTATGTTAGTATGTCATGGCAATATAGGATAGTATGTCATGGTAATGTATGATGGTATGTCATGGTAATGTATGATAGTATGTCATGGCAATATAGGATAGTATGTCATGGTAATGTATGATAGTATGTCATGGTAATGTATGATGGTATGTCTTGGTAATGTATGATAGTATGTCATGGTAATGTATGATAATGTAGTATGTCATGGTAATGTATGTTTTAGTTACAGCACACAAATTATTATTATTTAATGCAGATTATAACTTATCTACTATCAAAGTATTCAAGGCTGCTTAAAACAAAACAAAAAAACCCAAAACACAAAGATTATTGTGTGACGGTATTTGGTAGAAAGAAGAAGAAATATGTCCCACCATAACATACTGTCATACACTACCATGACATACTATCTTACATTACCATGACATACCATCATACATTACCATGAATAACCATCATACACTACCATGACATACTATCATACATTACCATGACATACTATCATACACTACCATGACATGCTAACATACATTACCATGACATATTATCATACATTACCATGACAAACCATCATACACTACCATGGCATACTATCATACACTACCATGACATACTATCATACACTACCATGACATACTATCATACATTACCATGACATACTAACATACATTACCATGACATACCATCATACATTACCATGACAAACCATCATACACTACCATGACATACTATCATACACTACCATGACATACTATCATACACTACCATGACATACTATCATACAATACCATGACATACTAACATACATTATCATGACATACTATCATACATTACCATGACAAACCATCATACACTATCATGACATACAATCATACATTACCATGACATGCTAACATACATTACCATGACATACTATCCTATATTGCCATGACATAATAAAATACATTATCATGCCATACTATCATACGTTATCATGACACACTATCATACATTACCATGACATCATCATACATTACCATGACATATCATCATACATTACCATGACATACCATCATACATTACCATGACTCACTATCATACATTACCATGACATACCATCATACTTTACCATGATATACCATCATATATTACCATGACATACCATTTTATATTACCATGACATCATCATACATTACCATGACTCACTATCATACATTACCATGACATACCATCGTAAATTACCATGACATACTAACATTACCATGACATGCTATTGTACATTACCATGACATATCATCGTATATTACCATGACATATCATACATTACCATGACATACCATCATACATTACCATGACATATAATCATACATTACCATGACATCATCATACATTACGATGACATCATACATTACCATGACATACTATCATGCATTACCATGACATATTATCATGCATTACCATGACATACTATCATACATTACCATGACATACCATCATACATTACCATGACTCACTATCATACATTACCATGACATACCATCGTAAATTACCATGACATACTAATATTACCATGACCCACTATTGTAGATTACCATGACATGCAATCATACATTACCATGACACACCATCATACATTACCATGGCACACCATCGTAAATTACCATGACATACTATCATACATTACCATGACCTACTATCATTCATTATCATGACATGCTATCATACATTACCATGACAAACCATCATACATTACCATGACATACCATCATACATTACCATGGCATACTATCATACATTACCATGACATACCATCGTAAATTACCATGACATACTATCATACATTACCATGCCATACTATCATACATTATCATGACATACTATCATACATTACCATGACATACCATCATACATTACCATGACATACCATCATACATTACCATGACATACCATCATACATTACCATGACATACCATCATACATTACCATGACATACTATCATACATTACCATGACATACTATCCTATATTGCCATGACAAACCATCATACATTACCATGACATACAATCATACATTACCATGACATACTATCATACATTACCATGACATGCTAACATACATCACCATGACATACCATCATACATTACCATGACATACTAACATACATTACCATGACATACTACCATACATTACCATGGCATACTATCCTATATTGCCATGACAAACCATCATACGCTATCATGACATAATATCATACATTACCATGACATACCTTCATACACTATCATGACATACTATCATACATTACCATGACATACTATCATACATTACCATGACATGCTAACATGCATCACCATGACATACCATCACATTACCATGACACACTATCATACATTACCATGACATACTATCCTATATTGCCATGACATAATAAAATACATTATCATGCCATACTATCATACATTACCATGACATATCAGCATACATTTCCATGACATATCATACATTACCATGACATACTAACATACATTACCATCTTATACCATCATACATTACCAGGACATATCATCATACATTACCAGGACATACTATCATACATTACCATGGCATACTATCATGCATTACCATGACATATCATGCATTACCAATGAGATATCATCATACATTACCATGACATACTATCATACATTACCATGACATACTATCACACATTACCATGACATACTATCATACATTACCATGACATATCATCATACATTACCATGACATACTATCATACATTACCATGGCATACTATCATGCATTACCATGACATATCATGCATTACCAATGAGATATCATCATACATTACCATGACATACTATCATACATTACCTTGACATACTATCACACATTACCATGACATACTATCATACATTACCATGACATCCTATCATACATTACCATGACATATCATCATACATTACCATGACATACTATCATACATTACCATGACATATCATACATTACCATGACACATCAACTTACATTACCATGACATAATACCATACATTACCATGACTCACTATCATACATTACCATGACTCACTATCATACATTACCATGACATGCTATCATACATTACCATGACATATCATCATACATTACCATGACATACTATCATACATTACCATGACATACAATCATACATTACCATGACATACTATCATACATTACCATGACATAATATTCTATATTGCCATGACATACTAACATACATTACCATGACATACCATCATACATTGCCATGACATAATATCATACATTACCATGACATACCATCATACATTACCATGACATACTAACATACATTACCATGACATACTATCATACATTACCATGACATACTATCCTATATTGCCATGACATACTAACATACATTAGCATGACATAATATTCCTTCATTACATACTAACATACATTAACGTGACATAATATTCCTTCATTTGATATTCTTTTCCAACTTTCCAAAACACATTAGAAATTCAAGGTTTACAACTAACTGCTGAAATTTTCTTCGAGAAAAACAGAAACAGAAAGTCAATCAGGAAATGTGCACATACAGTGTGTCGGAGAGGGGGTGGGAAATTCGAAAAAAAAAAATCTCTTCAAGGTGATGGGGTGAGGCTTTTAAATTGCACCAAAGTCGAGGCATAAAACATCGCACCCAAATTAGAGATGTGCCCAAAATATACATTCCAAATATTATATAATTGTTCTTTTTTCTTTTTTTCTTTTTAAATAATCAGTATTGAGATATGGTCTTGGAGATTCCTCACCAATAATCAGTGTTGAGATATGGTCATGGAGATTCCTCACCAATAATCAGTATTGAGATATGGTCATGGAGATTCCTCACCAATAATCAGTATTGAGATATGGTCATGGAGATTCCTCACCAATAATCAGTGTTGAGATATGGTCATGGAGATTCCTCACCAATAATCAGTGTTGAGATATGGTCATGGAGATTCCTCACCAATAATCAGTGTTGAGATATGGTCATGGAGATTCCTCACCAATAAGGCCTCATATTTGAGTCTGAGTCTATCTACCTAATTTGGCAAAATTCATGAATATCTTCTTTAAATTGTGCTCATTTCCCTGCCTAAGAAAATGTTGTAACACCGAAACAGGTTGTACCCTAATTAGGGAGGTCTGAAGCCCTGTGAAGGGGGATTATTGAATCCTCACTAATGGCCTTAGAGTGCTAAAGTAATTATTGAATCCTTCCTAACATACACCCTGGATTAATGTTGATGGATTATAGGATGTTATTCTGTTCCATTGTAGTATTGCGGGTGTTGTATTAGTCAGTTTGTCAGATCTCCGTTTAGAGACTGACATCCCTACTGGAGCCCTGTGGGCGCTGTTGGGGGCCATCCTGTATGCATTCTACCTGGTCATCCTGCGACGTAATGTGGACCATGAGGATAAACTAGATATCCCAATGTTCTTTGGTAAGCCACAACTATATAGGATTTCTTTCTAACTATAGGATACAAACATTTCTGATTTATAATGAAATGACTAGTCACATGTAGATTTGACACAATTATATCTGATATGTCTTGAACTGTCTGGTCACAACTTTTTCTGACACAATTATATCTGATGTCTTAAACTGTCTAGCAACAACTATATCTGACACGATTGTATCTGAAATGTGTTGAGCTGTCTAGTCACAACTATATCTGACACAGTTATATCTGGTATATCTTGAGCTGTCTAGTCACAACTATATCTGACACAATTATAGCTGATATGTTTGAGCTATTTAGCCACAACTATATCTGACACAGTTATATCTGATATATCTTGAGCTGTCTAGTCACAACTATATCTGACACAGTTATATCTGGTATGTCTTGAGCTGTCTAGTCACAACTATATCTGACATAATTATAGCTGTTATGTTTGAGCTATTTAGCCACAACTATATCTGACAGTTATCTGATATATCTTGAACTGTCTAACCAGAACTAGATCTGACACAGTTAAATCTGATATGTCTTGAACTGTACACAGGGGTCCTGGTGTACATCTTTCCTATGTTTTCCTAAAGAATGATTTTGAATTCTAATGAAAGTAAATCATCTTAATGGAAATGATTTTTTGTTTTTCATTAGGCTTTGTAGGTTTATTTAATGCGATCTTGATCTGGCCAGGCTTTCTCCTCCTCCACTACACGAAGGCTGAAGAATTTCAATGGCCAAGCAAACAGCAGTGGTTGTATATATGTGTGAATGGCCTCGTGGGTACACTCATCTCTGAGCTGCTCTGGATCTGGTCAGTAATGCTATAACACATGACATTTACATTCATTGACATCACATCGCATACATGTTTTTCCTACTGTCCGATTGCATTGGAGTTAACAACACTTTGCACACCTGTATAATTTATAGGGGGTGCAAATTTTTCAGATTTGTTTCAGGGATTTCCAGATGAAGCCCTGACTTTTCAAAGCACCTCGCTGGTTAATTCAATTTTCAAAAAGAAGTGGAGAAAATTGAAAGAAAATTTAGCCAATCATAGAGTTTGTGTGAAGGTTCATTCTGATATCCTCTTACATGTTGTGTTCCCTGCAACATTTACAGCTAAAAAATGGTCAGATCAGACATACATACATATTTTGAAAAGATGTTGGATTGAAAATTTAATTTTGATTCAGGTTATTAACTTCCGGATTGGTACAACTCTTCATGTTTGTTAAATGTATTTATCTCATCAGCATAATATCACGTATCACATATCATAATATCACATATCACATATCATAATATCACATATCACATATCATAATATCACATATCACATATCATAATATCACATATCACATATCACATATCATAATATCACAGATCCATCTAATTTGATCAAATGTCGTGCAGGTGACTATTTTGAAGTTATTTCACTCTTGTTTTGAATTTGTCTGGAATTTTCCCTGTTTTTTTTAGATCCAAAGTTCAGCATTCAAAATATAAATAATTAAACCTACTCTTGTCTTGAATATTGACCACTTGAAAATAAGGACAACATTTGGAGGATTTTTTGGCTTCAATGTTCGACGTATATTTTCACTTTTAGTTCCAACAATTGAAATGTTTTCACTCTATACACCATAGTGTGACATGGTAGTAATGACATTTTCATGCTCTGAATACATTGCTTCTGACGTGTACATAATAATGTAGCAATCAAATTCATCGAGTCTGGGTCAGAATACAGAGTTTTCATTGGTGACAACAAATGAACAGTGTCCTCTTTTTATACACCGGCCAAAAGACGGACGTATTTATATGTGATGGCGGTTTCTGTCCGTGTGTCCGTCCGTCTGTCCGTCCCTCGTGTCCGGTCTATATCTGAAACAGTTTTCTATCTACAGTTCCAATTTCTGGTGAGTGGATACCCTACGGGAGACGATGTGCCACGTACCAAAATGAAGGTCAAGGTCAGAGGTCAAAGGTCACTGGCCTGGAAAACAGGAATCATTGAAGTGTTCATGTCTGGTCTATATCTGTGAACGTTTTCTATCCACAGTTGCAATTTTTTGTTAGTGGATACGCTCTGTGGGGACGATGTGTGTTGCATACCAAAATTGAGGTCGAGGTCAGAGGTCAAAGGTCACTTGCCTAAAATTAGGAAATCATTGATCGTTGACAGTTTTCTATCTACAGATCTAATTTTTGGTGAGTGGATGCCCTAGGGGGAACGATGTGTTGCATACTAAATGTAGGTCGAGGTCAGAGGTCAAAGGTCAGTGTGACCGAAAAAGCAGGAAATCATTAAAAATCACATTTCTTTGTGTCCGTAGATATATTAGGGGGATACGATGTGTCACATATCAAAATGTAGGTCAAGGTCAAAGGTCAAGGTCACTGTGACCCAAAAGCGTGAAATTGTTACAAATCATGATTTTTTGAGTCCGTTGAGAAATTACCAGTAGCCGTTTTGTCATGTACCAAATTTCAGATTCAGATCAATAGTCAAGATCACTGTGCCCCCAGAATCAAGGTCAAAGTTCAGTGTGACCTAAAAATCAGGAAATCATAAAAAATTACTATTATTTTGTGAGTGGATTCAATAGGGGGAAATGAAATGTCGCATACCAAAAATTAGGTCAAGGTCAAAGGTCACTGTGACCCTAAAATCAGGAAATTATTAAAAAATAACATTTTTTTGTGTCAGTAGATACATTAGGGGACACGATGTGTCACATACCAAATGTAGGTTAAGGTCAAAGGTCAAGGTCACTGTTACCCAAAAACAACCATGACTTTTTGTGTCCATTGAGAAATTACGGGGAGACGGTTTGTCATGTACCAAAATTTAGGTCAAGGTCAATAGTCAGGTCACTGTGACTCCAGAGTCAAGAAATCTTTGAAAATTACTTTTTTTGTGTTTTTTGTTTTAACATTTGTTGTCCATGCGATATGGATTGATACCAAACTTTGAGTATACCTTATTTGAGATCAATTTGTCAAAGGTCAAGGTCACAGTCCCCCAAAACTGAATCAAGTTTAGCTGACTATATGTGTTAGGTTGGAATATTCAGAGTTCTCTCCCCTACATGTATATGGCATTTGTCCTGTGGAGTTGTCTCCCATGTTTGAAACAGCTACATTTAGTTAAACTGTTGTGAAATAAAAACCATACATTTACTAATTTAATGGGGAGATGGGTCCTTTATGAACTTCATACCTGTTTAGTAACTCAAAAACAAAGATTTACTTCATCAGTTTCTTCTTCCTTCATGAAAAATTCTCTCATCTGAAAGGAATCCATTTGCAAGAAAACTACTATTTTCTTGTGTTTGACTATTGTCGATTTCAGTGTGGGATATGCATGGGTTATTCTTGACAAAAGTTTTTCATCTACTCAATTTCTGAATTCAATAAAACTCAATTTTTTTCGCGCGCCTTCGGCGCGCTAAATAATGCCTAAAACTCAATTTTTCCCGATTTTCATCGAATGAAGTATGAAAACTCAATTTTTCCCAATTTTCATCGAATGAAGTGCGAAAACTCAATTTTTAGTGCCTTTTTATCTTAGAAATAGGAATAGCATGCAAAAAAAAATACATGCAATACCCCAAAAAAAAGAGATTGTGTACGGGCGTTTCAGAGGTATATTTCTTCCAGTGTGAATCTAAATGATGAAAAATTCTTCTGTGCTTGAAAACAGCTGATGCATACACAGGTTTGCAGTATGCATCTCAAATGTCAGTTGTATGGCCAACATTTTGGTTGGCTTTCAGAAAAATGAAAATAAAATGCGCCCTCCATCACGTTTTTTTTTCACCCCCTCTACAACATTGTGTTGTTGTTGTTGCCCAGCAATACCGAACCGACGTGTTATGAAAATCAAAGTTCTTGTCTCGCATTTTCGATTACATAATCTATTACAAAATCTATTCATGGAGACACTTTACATTTCTTGACATCTGGCAGCTCTACATATATCATCCCGCCTACTTTCACTTTCAGCGACGTGCAAATGCCTGCGTCGGACTCTCCCCATTTACTGGAGTTTATTATTGATCATCGACGAGGAGTCAACTGTATGAATGTCTCCATGCATAGATCTTTATTCAGTTCTTTATTTTTCTAAGTTCAGTTTTTCAGCATTTTAACTGTAACGCTGCGGCGAGTCGTTCAAACGGCTCTCGTCTTTCTATACGAAAAATGCGACGAGCCTTTGCTTCTGCCAATGCGAGTACAGCGATGTACCATTCTGAAATCGCTTTTTTCGAATTTACCAAGCATGAAACTCGATAAAAACCATACATATATTGTTAGCTAAGCCTGATTTGATTTCTTGAATGTAAACTTGATATTCTGTCTCAGAATAACGAAGTCGGGAGGAAGAAATAAAAATGAAAAATAAAAAAAAAAACACCAACGGAGATTTCCATAAAACGTTGTCGAGAAGCCGCCCAGAAAATATAAAATACTCACAGAAAACCCCTTCAAAATATATGATTCTTTGGTATAGTTGAAGTACAGAAGCTCAGTTTATATTTCCAAAGTGCGGGTTTCGATTAAATCCGCTAAACAAACTTTATTTTCAAATTTCTTTTGAGCTTCTGCGCCATGTAATTTCGTTGCGATGAGATAAAAATGGCGTTTCCCTCAGATCAGCTTGACCCAGTTGAAGGGCTATGGCCAATGAGCGCTTCGATGTAGGTCACGTTACCCCGCTTGTCCAATCAAAGTAACCGATACAGGATCGGCTGTTACCGTTACTAGAGAAACGGAAAAATACCCCTTGCAGTTTTTCGATGTTAACGTCTGTTTGATTGGCCATCGGTCGAAATCACGCATTCAATCAGAAACTACAAGGAATTCCCTTTCCAATGAAACGTCATACGCCCGCATGCAAAGTGGAACAAAACGTAGGCTGTGCGTATAACAACAACGCACACATCGCTCTTCCACCACGTGAGTGCAGTCTTTTCTTTCTTCTCGCGAGCTGTATTATCTTTGCATTTCGTTACAGAAACTCAATTTTATTGAAGGAAACTCAATTTTTGTCCGAATGTCCGAAAAATAAAATACTCAATTTTTTCATGGAAAACTCAATTTCCAAAAAAATGTCAAAACTCAATTCTTATTTGTTTTTCATCGGGGTTACCCCGATGAAAAACTGTCAAGAAAAACCCCTGGATATGTGAGCTTTCGGCTCTTGCTCCAAGGTCAACTAGTTACCTAGAGTTAAGCTCATTTTAGTTTATCATTCAATATAAGATATGATATGTTACATTCTCAGAAGCACAAAATTGTAGACCATTCTCTGGATTGCTAGCTACCAATTGGAATCAAGGCTATTAAACAACCTTGAAATTTGGACCAATTTAATTCCGGATATACATGATATACGGGCGTATATTCAAGCCCCTTGGGCTCTTGTTTTGCAAAGTTACCTCCCTTTTGATGATGCAGGCAATGAGGCATCTACAGTATTAAATGTTAGTATTCTAACATGTTATATATTTCAGGGGTTGTTTCCTAACTTCTTCCCTGATCGCCACACTCAGTCTCAGTTTGACCATTCCTCTTACAATGGTGGCAGATACGTTCTTGAGAAAAGTGAGTAATTCAATCAAATCCTCTCTCATTTCTCATGTTTATGTCTTGATTACACATTAAGGAGCCCTTTCCACACCTCACTCAACAGTACCTCCCTGGGGAGCCTGGTCCTTGGTGGCAGTCTCTTGGCCATAAACTCATATTTGCAGTCCCTATATGCTTTTTTATGGAGAAATATATTTAACTGGTGATTACTGATCAAAATATACCTGACTAAAGGTGAAATGCAAAGGAATGTCAATATTGAACAAAACATGGGTTAATAGTTTCATTAACTCTTCACAAACACTAAATATTTCCTGCTTGGGTTAATTGTACATTCATTTGAGTAAATAAAAAATATGCAGTCCCACTTTGCAGGAGAAGAGAGCTACATGATTAGTTCCAGTTGATAATGCCATGGTTCACTATAAGCTTGTTACTATTTGTGCCATCTGGTGTCCACATGGCAGTGTGACTAACGTCACAGGGTAGGCATTAGGACTCTGACGCGAACTGAGCTTTTGGAAATCCTCCTGCCCCAAGTTGAAATCCGGCCTATATTAAGATGGTAAATAGATGGGAAAAAAGTTGGGGGGGGGGGGGAATTCGACCCAATGACAAACTAGCGTGGCATGATATAAGATAACGTTGTACTTCCACAGCGACAATGTCTTTCCTTTCATTGACGTGGGCATGACTCGCCCTAGTGCTTTTAGTGACATCACAAAACACAGACTCCACTTCATGACACCTCATGCAGATGGGTTGTAAATACTGAGCTGAGATGACATCATTATTTTGTGAAAACAGCGCCAAAATCAAGAGACATAAGTGATGTGTGTTTTCGGGATGGGCCCAACTCATTGATTTTCCACTCTCCCCTAATTTTACTCTGGATTCTTGATTGTTTTTTTTTTCCAAACCTAGTCCTCTCTTGCCATCCATACAATCAAAAGATGACCAAGAATTGGAAAATTGCAACCGTTGTATTTCACCTTCATAATGCTTCATTAATATTTCAGTGTGAAATATTCCAGTTAGCAGTAAATAGAAATATTTCCCCATGTGTAAGCACAGGGAGAGATGACAGTTTATGACCCAGAAACTGCCATTATGGACCAGGCATGTGCATGCTCTTCAGTGGACCATGTCATTTGTTATTACATTAATGTGGGAAAGGCACATTCAGATTTAGGGATCTGCCCATGACAGGCAGTAACAGACTGATTTAGCCAGCAGTCATCAGTACTCTATAATGTTATAAGCATAGTGCTCAATAAGTCTAATTTTTCACATATTTTAACTGAAAGTACAGTGAAATCTGTGAACACTGACACCTGAATAAACCAACCAACCTCTAAATATCAATGCTATCCATGGTTGAACCAGAACACTGTCAAACAAGGTCCCAAGCATGGTCGGTATACACAGGTTCCACTGTACCTGGCTGCCACAGGTGATTAATTATACCCATGCATTAATTCTCTCAAAAATTATTTTATATATATATTGGAGTTTCTGTTCTGTCTTTCCAGCAACAGCTTTTATTATGGTGTATATAAATTAAACCCTCTTTCCTGCAGAGATCTGTGCTATTTCTGTCTATAAACAAGTCTCTATTTTGTCCTGTCTTTTTCTTCTAGGTATCTTATACGTGGATGTTCTATGTTGGTAGTGTGCCCATATTTGTGGCATTCTTCGCCGTCACCTTCCTCTCTCATTACGACACCTGGGACCCCGTCCTCCTGGCCCTCAAAAAACTTTTACAGTGTATTTGTAGATGGAGAAAATCAGCTCGGTAAGTTGGCTCCATCTTCCATGTTAAGTTCCATGAGAGGACTGAGGTCGGTATTAAAACCTGACATCTGACAGGTACATTGTACCTGAGACAGATAGAAAAATAAGTTACCCGTCTCATTGAAAGGCTCTAAAACTGTTAAACTGAATACCGGGGTACAGGAAACTACTAAGATGTTAATCAATGCAGTATTAATAAGACACAAATTGAACTAATCAAGCATCGCATGTGCTGGATGATTTTTTTTTTTTTTTTTTTTTTACATATTTATGTAACATAAAAGACAAAAAAACAACATCATTATTTCGTGTAATTAGCTCATTCAGGCTATTTTGCGAGGAAACAGGTAAAAATTGTCCTGAGTTAACTGTTAACTGAGACAGGTAAATTTTTTAAACATTTGAAGATCTGGAGGTTATCTCCATCAGTTTATATCATGTTGTAGACACCCCAGGTTAGAAGAGATTTAAGGGCTTCAGCCCCTCAGACATCTTATCGTAAGAGGCAACTAACCGGGGCACCCAGGGGGGTTCTGGGTGTGAAAAACAATAGGAATCCACTCATGTGTTCCTGGGTGAGAAAAGAACTAGGACCCAAATGTTGTGATATGACTGAAATATTGTTGCCGTTAAATCATGTCCACTCACCGAATCACCATTGGAGAACTGGGATGACTTTAGACCAAGTTTCTATCTAATTTGTGTTACTTAGTTCCTCAAATTTGGTCACCATATGTTTAATATCTTGGAGGGTTTTGCTAATTCTCTTCCTCTCAATGGCCTCCAGCATTGTCATGGTCACCATATGTTTAATATCTTGGAGGGTTTTGCTAATTCTCTTCCTCTCAATGGCCTCCAGCATTGTCATGGTCACCATATGTTTAATATCTTGGAGGGTTTTGCTAATTCTCTTCCTCTCAATGGCCTCCAGCATTGTCATGGTCACCATATGTTTAATATCTTGGAGGGTTTTGCTAATTCTCTTCCTCTCAATGGCCTCCAGCATTGTCATGGTCACCATATGTTTAATATCTTGGAGGGTTTTGCTAATTCTCTTCCTCTCAATGGCCTCCAGCATTGTCATGGTCACCATATGTTTAATATCTTGGAGGGTTTTGCTAATTCTCTTCCTCTCAATGGCCTCCAGCATTGTCATGGTCACCATATGTTTAATATCTTGGAGGGTTTTGCTAATTCTCTTCCCCTCAATGGCCTCCAGCATTGTCATGGTCACCATATGTTTAATATCTTGGAGGGTTTTGCTAATTCTCTTCCCTCAATGGCCTCCAGCATTGTCATGGTCACCATATGTTTAATATCTTGGAGGGTTTTGCTAATTCTCTTCCTCTCAATGGCCTCCAGCATTGTCATGGTCACCATATGTTTAATATCTTGGAGGGTTTTGCTAATTCTCTTCCTCCTCAATGGCCTCCAGCAGCATGTCACCATATGTTTAATATCTTTGGCTAATTCTCTTCCTCTCAATGGCCTCCAGCATTGTCATGGTCACCATATGTTTAATATCTTGGAGGGTTTTGCTAATTCTCTTCCTCTCAATGGCCTCCAGCATTGTCATGGTCACCATATGTTTAATATCTTGGAGGGTTTTGCTAATTCTCTTCCCCTCAATGGCCTCCAGCATTGTCATGGTCACCATATGTTTAATATCTTGGAGGGTTTTGCTAATTCTCTTCCTCTCAATGGCCTCCAGCATTGTCATGATCGCCATCATTATTTTCCAATATTCCAGGTTACATGTTCGTGAACTGGACCGAGAACAGTCAGAGAGTTTGATGGGAGTTAACAACGGGGAGATAAACCATGCTGCCCAGCACTCCGACACATGATTAGTGACTGTATCAGCTCCGCGCTGCCAGGTCACATGTTCACTACCCTTGTCCCTCCATATAATGCAGACTGGTCCAGATCAGCTTCATCTTCATACACAAGTTGACTTCTTCGTTCACACTTCAAATTAACCTTGATATATCAGCTCACATAGATAACCTTGATATATCAGCTCACCAGCTCTAATAGATAACTTTGATATATCAGCTCACCAGCTCTAATAGATAACCTTGATATATCAGCTCACTGGCTCTAATAGATAACCTTGATATATCAACTCACCGGCTCTAATAGATAACCTTGATATATCAGCTCACCGGCTCTAATAGATAACCTTGATATATCAGCTCACCGGCTCTAATAGATAACCTTGATATTTCAACTCACCAGCTCTAATAGATAACCTTGATATATCAGCTCACCAGCTCTAATAGATAACCTTGATATATCGGCTCTAATAGATAACCTTGATATATCAGCTCACCAGCTCTAATAGATAACCTTGATATATCAGCTCACCAGCTCTAATAGATAACCTTGATATATCGGGTCACCAGCTTTAATACATAACCTTGATATATCAGCTCACCGGCTCTAATAGATAACCTTCATATATCAGCTCACCAGCTCTAATACATAACCTTGACATATCAGGTCACCAGCTCTAATAGATAACCTTGATATATCAGGTCACCAGCTCTAATAGATAACCTTGATATATCAGCTCACCAGCTCTAATAGATAACCTTGATATATCGGCTCTAATAGATAACCTTGATATATCAGCTCACCAGCTCTAATAGATAACCTTGATATATCAGCTCACCAGCTCTAATAGATAACCTTGATATATCGGCTCTAATAGATAACCTTGATATATCAGCTCACCAGCTCTAATAGATAACCTTGATATATCAGCTCACCAGCTCTAATAGATAACCTTCATATATCAGCTCACCAGCTCTAATACATAACCTTGACATATCAGGTCACCAGCTCTAATAGATAACCTTGATATATCAGGTCACCAGCTCTAATAGATAACCTTGATATATCAGCTCACCGGCTCTAATAGATAACCTTGATATATCAACTCACCGGCTCTAATAGATAACCTTGATATATCAGCTCACCGGCTCTAATAGATAACCTTGATATATCAGCTCACCAGCTCTAATAGATAACCTTGATATATCAGCTCACCAGCTCTAATAGATAACCTTCATATATCAGCTCACCAGCTCTAATACATAACCTTGACATATCAGGTCACCAGCTCTAATAGATAACCTTGATATATCAGGTCACCAGCTCTAATAGATAACCTTGATATATCAGCTCACCGGCTCTAATAGATAACCTTGATATATCAACTCACCGGCTCTAATAGATAACCTTGATATATCAGCTCACCAGCCCCAATAGACTGAGAGGAAAAGTCATTGACCTCCAATCCATTGGAACTTTGTGATCTGTCATATGAGTGGGTTATTGATTGACTCTCCTTTTGATCTGGTCAGCCCTACTGCAATATTAGGAGGAATGGCTTAACCACTGAGAGAATATGTCACCGTACACACAGTCCTTAGGTATGTTAGGATTGGCTCATTGCTGGTTTGTAGATGAAATTCACACTTCGTATTTGAATGCTTCGTTGATCTGATCTATCAAGGTTAATTTGAAGTTAGTGTACATGAAAAAGTTGGCTTGTGTATGAAGATGGTCAGCTTTAGCCAAGTGATATTCTAGAGCACCATTTGACCTGTGTCTGCTTGTTCAACTGGGAATGTGATGGGAAGCTTTTATGATTATTTTTATTGGAAGAAAAATTAGTAAAGACCCTGGCTCCCATATAACAACATATGTGTATATGTATGCTGGGGCTTCACAAGGATGCAATTACAGCATTCATCTATTGTCTCTCAATGGTTACATTATAATGAGGGACGGGTGTAGTGCTATCATTTCGTCGGTCAGTAAAAACTCGCCTGGTCACATGCTTTACAACGACCAACCAGCTTCTAACTGGTCCTGTGATCGGAGTCGCCGCTTGATCAATGATGGATGGTTTGTTTTGGGAATGTGTCCACTTCAAATGAGACTGGATGATCAAATTGTTTCAATGGATAACAGCTTCATTTAGCAGAAGATAGCCCGGGCTAGTTCAGGAAATGTTAAGGCCTTTAATAATTAATCACCAGCTTCAAACCCGTTTTTTTTATCATCATGCTGAACACTTTTGCTAGCATTATGTTGAACACTTTTGCTAGAATTATGTTGAACACTTTTGCTAGCATCATGTTGAATATTTTTGCTAGCATTATGTTTAACACTTTTGCTAGCATCATGATGAATATTTTGTTAGCATTATGGTGAACACATTTGCTAGCATCATGTTGAATATATTTACTGGCATCATGTTGAACACTTTTGCTGGCATTATGTTGAACGCTTTTGCCAGCATCATGTTGAACACTTTTACCAGCATTATGCTGAATACTTTTGCTAGCATTATGCTGAACACTTTTGCCGGCATCAAGTTGAATATTTTTGCTAGCTTCAAGTTGAATATTTACTTTCACTACATGTAGCTTCATGGTGAACACTTACTTTTGCTAGCATCAGACTGAACATTTTTGCTAGCACCAGACTGAACACTTTTGCCAGCCTCATCTTGAATACTTTTGCTAGCATTATGTTGAATATTTTTGCTAGCATCATGTTGAACACTTTTGCTAGCATCCTGTTGAATGCTTTTGCTAGCATTATGTTGAACACTTTTGCTAGCATTATGTTGAATATTTTAGCTAGCATGTTGAACACTTTTGCTAGCATCATGTTGAATACTTCTGCTAGCATTACGTTGAATATTTTTGCTAGCATCAAGTTGAACATTTACTTTCACTAACCTTTGCCAGCATCATGTAAAAACACACAATGAAAGTGCTTTCATCTCCGAATTTCAAATCAGAATTATTCATTGCATTCCTTATATCTAGAATTGCAATTACCAAGAATGGAATTTCAATAATGGATAGCTTGTGTGTAATCCGTAATAAGGGATTACTAATCCATTACAACGGATCACTGGGTGGTATTTTTTTATTTTTATTTTTTTCTGTTTTACTAACCGGACATGATAAGAAGGAGAAGTGAGATTTACTGCCTCTAATCTGCGTTATGATGGTGATTATATTATCAGAGGCCTTAGACTGAATAACATTAATCTTTAGCTTCACATACACTTTTTGAATAACTGACGAGGGAGAGAGGCTTTTTTTCCTTTCACGCAGACCAAATATATCATTCCTGGCAAACCAATAATTTGCATGAAACCAACAACCACTTGAAGAGTCGGCCTTCAATCATACTATTTCCTGCAAATAAAACAAGACATTCACTCAATTCAGGCCTTCAATTATGTCCTATATGTCCTATATTTTTTTAGTTGTCCTATATTTTCCTATATTTCTGAAAAATGTCCTATATTTCCTATATTTTTGCCCTGAGTCTCTTTCAAATTATTAAATTACTTCAGGGACAGGGGTTATTCTAGCCCAAAATTTATAATATGCTCAATTTTCGAAAAGAGATAAAACTCAATTTTTTCAATTTATCTCTATAAACTCAATATTTCAGACTTTTTCATAGTGAAAGATATGAAACTCAATATTTCAGACTTGTTCATAGGTAAAAGTTTCAAGAAATATTATATTCAAGTTATTCATCGATATTGTAATTATGATGCACACTAAAATAACTAAAGAATAGGTACTGAAGCTGCTGAATTGTATGTTCTTTATTTTTCCATTCTTTGGGTTTGACTAGCATGCACCACCAGTGTGGTTTTATTCTGCAACTCAGAAGAGTGTTGGACAGAGGAACTTGCAACAAAAGGACATGCTAAGCTCCCCACCCTCCCCTCCCCTTAAAAAAACCACAGTCAAAAAAAAAATTTTGGAAATGGGGGGGGGGAGGAGAATTGTGTTAAAATTCTTTGTTAACAAGACATTCCGACATACAAGACATACCTAAATTTCCATAAAGGTAGAACAGAGAAAGGTAGCTATGAAATAATGCAATAACATCAGTATTCTAATATTATTCCAACTACTGTGGCTGGCCCTTCACGATAAACGCAGAAATTATATAATTATTTCATTTACCAGCAGAACTGTTTTGCGTTTAATTACTTTTCAAAAGATTTCGTATCATGTTAGGCTGTAACAGATAGGACACCAACAGTGGTCCAATCAACGACTGCCTAAGAGAGATCGGTCGGCTTTCCCAGATACATGTAGCGATTGTGAACAACAACACCAGGGTTAAACTGTGTCAAAGAAAACTGTATTTGTCAAGAGTAAATGCAGCAATGACATACCCACACTGATAAGTAAATATGAGGAGGAACTTAATATTTTTTCGCACGCCAAATATCAGAATAATGAAGAAAACCCTGAATTTTTCAATTTGAAAATTTGCCCAAAACTCCATTTTTGAGAATTTTTAATCGGGATTACGACGATTAAAAATAGGGCTAGAATAACCCCTGTACTTGGTTTCATGAGTATATTTCCAGGTGTTTGTTGACTTCGCTTGTCACACAGCCTTGCTCTGATTTCCCACCATGGCATCCTCAGACGATGCTGACTGTACGAAGTCTTTCATGATAAATATGGTGGGTTATCAGAGAAAGGCTTGAAGCACACTTCTTTGTTTCTTTCAGGTAGGTAATCTGCTAATGTGCAACTAATGCCAAGTT